>OMLF01036042.1:1277-32417 GCA_900302615.1 Holocentrus rufus
CAGGTAGGGCACACACACACACACACACACACACATGGTTCACAGTATGTTTACCCTGATAATGAGTATGTGTGTGGGTGGTTTATTCTGTAAGGTACCTGTGCCTGTTTATTTGCAGTAAACCACAAACTGGGGTATCAGTTCTACTTTGCAGCCACATAATTAAGGAGACTGCTGTGTGCACGTGCTGTGAGTGTGTTTGTGTGTGTGTGTGTGCAGCAGAATGTGGGTGGCCTTCAGCAAGTATTGGGTTAATGATGTAATACCGTTTCTCCATCCCACCTGGCAGTGTTTTCAGCCTCGCCCAAATCCCCATCTCCCCTGCCAGCCCCTAACCCAAAATTAACAGTTTAAGATGAATTTACGACGCAGAACTTACCGGAGGTGTTTTTATAACGGGGAGCACGAACAGAAATCCACAGCCGCACTCGCTCTTACTTTCCTCTCACCTTTCCCTCTCCATCCTGTTCTAATTTTTCTCTTTTCCTTTTCCCGCTGTAATTCTAATATGAACATCCAGTCGACAGTATTTCACCTCTCCCTCTCCTTCTGTCCCTCCCCCAGGTTAGATTTTGAGGAGGGCGATGGCGCGTGGTGTCCAGAGATAACAGTAGAGCCCGACAGTCTGAAGGAGTTCCTCCAGATTGACCTCCGATCCCTCCACTTCATCACCCTTGTGGGCACCCAAGGGCGCCACGCGGGGGGCATCGGCAACGAGTTTGCGCAAATGTACAAGATAAAGTACAGCCGTGATGGAAGTCGATGGATCTCGTGGAGAAACAGGCAGGGCAAGCAGGCAAGTCGGTCTATCAATACATCAACCAATCCGAGGATAAATGGATTAAGTGAACCAGTCTGTGTTTTTCCACTCTGTCTGGGTTGTGTCCTGAGCTCGAACTCCTAGACTGTAAAATCCATTTTGACCTGTATAACAGACTATTGATAAAGATGCACTGTCTGTTTAAACTCACCATCTGTCCCTTTATCATAATGTTATGAGCAGTTATTGATATTACCTACTGTGACTGGGGTTATGGCCAGTAGTTCAGATAGTACATTGAACTGATAAATTTTCCATTATCTATAAGTGATAGAAGAGAATTATAATTTTGTGATAACTGATTAGTGATGTCATGTGGCACTTATTACAAGACCTTATCTAGATTATTCCCTTTCTCAAGGTCAAGGTGTATTTGTTGTACCATTCACCATTCACCTTTATTTAAGTAATAGTAGTTGTACCATAATGGAAATTTACTCTAGTAACAGTAGAAGTCCTGCATTTAAAATGTAAGCCTAATTTAATGTAAGCCTCTGGAAGAATTAGCAGTAAAATGTAATTAAGCATCAAGTGTTGTCTTTGTGAAGAAGTGTCAAATTACTGATGCATTAAGAAATATTTTAATGTTATAGCTCCAACTGTTCAACTTCCTGTTGGCTGGTTTAAACTTAACAGTGCATCATGTTTTATGTTTTACATGTAAACGTTTATTCTGTAAAGTAAGTAGTAACTACAGCCATTAGATACATGTAGTGTACTCAAAATGACAATATTTTCCACTAAAATGTAGTGCAGTAAAAAGATAAAGTCTCACAAAAAGAAAATACTCCAGTAAAGTGCCAGTAACTCAAATTTGTGCTTCAGTACAGTCCTTGAGTAAATGTACTTAGTTCCATTCTGCCTCTGCCTGCAGGTGATTGAGGGAAACAGAAATGCCTACGACATCGTTCTCAAAGATCTAGAGCCACCCATCATCGCTCGCTTTGTCCGATTCATGCCTGTCACCGACCACTCCATGAACGTCTGCATGAGAGTGGAGCTGTACGGCTGTGAATGGCTGGGTAAGGCTATATGTGTATGACTGGAGCCGCAGTCTTGGTCAGTGACCTCATTTAGGATCCTAGTGGCCTGAGGGGAGAAGCTCTCAGTGCTGGTGTATCCGGTACCTTCTTCCCAACCGCAGCAGGAGGAAAAGGCTGTTTTCCGGATGGTTAGGATTCCTAATGATTCTCCTAGCCTTATTCTTGCAGTGCTTGCTGTAAACCTCCTTTAGGCAGGGTAGAGCACCATCCATTGTATGTTCAGCTGAATGAACTACTCTTTGCAGGGCCTGGCGGTTCTGTGCCGTTTCAGTACCTGGCAATGATGTTCCCCATCAGGATGCTCTCTGTGGTGCAGGCTTAAGTGTCTGAGGCGAAACAGTCTCTGCTTTGCCTTCCTCACCACTGAGTCAGTATGCAGCTCCCAGGTCAGGCCCTCTTTGATGTGGATGCCAAGGTATTTGAAGCTGTCCGCCCTCTCCATCCAGGACCATTGATATTAAGGGGAGGATAGTTACTTCCCTGCGTCTTGGCAAAGTCAAGTATTACCTCTTTAGTCTTGCTGACGTTCAGGAATAGGTTGTTGTCCTGACACCAGCGGGTCAAATTCTCACTTCCTTCAGGTAGACGTTTTCATCGTTATCTGTGAACATGCCCACCACAGCTGTGTTGTTAGCAAACTTGATGATGGAGTTGAATGGCTACACAGTCGTGTGTGTACAGGGAGTACAGCAGTGGGCTCAGAACACAGCCCTGGGGTGCTCCGGTGTTAAGGATGAGGGTAGGAGAGGTATGTCCGCCCACCCTCACCACCTGGGATCTGCCCATCAGGAAGTCAAGGATCCAAATACACAGAAAAATGTTTAATCTCAGGTCTTTGAGCTTTGTGACGAGCCTGGAGGGAACTATGGTGTTGAATGCTGAACTGTAGTGAATGAAAAGTGAGCTCACATAGCTCCCTTTCTTGTCCAGATGAGATAGGGTGGTGTGGAGCTTGTGTGCTATGGCGTCTTCTGTTGATTGGTTGGGACGGTAGGCAAGCAGTAGTAGGTCCAGTGTGCTGGGTAGTGAGGACCAAATGTAATCTTTGAACAGCCATTTAAAGCACTTCATCACTACAGAGGTGAGTGCCACTGGGTGGTCGTCATTCAGGCAGGTTTTTCTTGTTTTCTTGGGCACAGGAATGATGGTTGACTTCTTGAGACACATGGCCGACTGATACTGTCAGGTCCTGCTGCTTTCTTGGTGTTCACATGCTTGAAAGCCCTCCTGACGTAATGCTCAGAAAGGGTGATAGGTGAAAGGTGCACCCATCCACCCATTAACCTCTGCTTCAGCTTGCTGGCATGTCGATGGCCTCAAAGCGAGCATAAAAGTTGTTTAGCTCACTTGCTAGAGACACATCAGCACTTGAAAAGGAGGGGAGGGTGGGCTTGTAATCTGTCATAGTTCTGAGACCTGGTCCACCTTGTCTTATCTTTGAGCTCATAAAGATTGAGAAGAGCGGCTAATTATGTATAACCCAGGATTAGCACTGCACAGTCAAAAAAATAATACTGCAGATTTATACTACATAGAAGCAGTGCTGGAGAGTCAGTTTAACTGCTTTTGAAGTAGCTTTCTGGTAGTTCAATTAAATTTGGTTCATTTAAAATTTTTGCCATTTTTGGTGTAGTTAACTACTGAAAGTTCAAGCAATTTTGAGCCAGAAAAGGTGTCTGAGTCTGCGTTTAAATTTTTTACAAGTTGGATGATGCAAAATAAAGAGTTGTTTTAAGTTTACATGCAAGAAAACCTCCCTTAAAAAATATAATTTCACAGAAAATATTCAGACAAGTTCTTTTTTAACTTACTTGGGCAAAGGAGAAATTCTCCTTGGTGCACTACCTTATAAATAGTGAGTTCTTTTTTTTTCTTATTGATTTGTTTGTTTGTTTGTTTGTTTATATGTGTGACCTGCATGCAGAAAGTGAACAAGTGGATACTTTTTTTCAATAAACAGTAGTAGTGAGTGGCATTTTTTGCTGCCATGTGACTTATTTTTTGTGATATTTTGTTAGAATTTTGTATTACATTGTGGATTTGATCCTTTTTTTTTGCAAAGAACTTTTTCAAAGTAACTTTAGTTAACCAAATTGTATTTCTCCTGAAGGTAGCTTTCCTGTAGGTTAGCTTCTTCCAGTGTGAAGTAATTGGCAGCTTGCAAAACTAAGTTTCCAAGTTGCTTGCCCAACACTGCAGAAGTACATAATCATCATCATAACATCATCATTTGAAAATTGTTAGGTTCAAAGGCTGAATTAGATTAAAACCCTCCACCACCACTCTCCCTTTTTGCTTCACTCACAGATGGTCTAGTGTCCTACAACGCTCCAACAGGGGAACAGATGAGCTTGCCCAGTTATCCTGTTTACCTCAATGACTCTGTCTACGATGGAGCTGTCATTCACAGGTGTGTGTGTGTGTGTTTGTGTTTCCTTACTCCCTTTTCACCATCCTAATTCTTCCTCCTTTCCTCTTTCAACACTATATTCCCTCATCATTCCTCTCCTCTTCTGTCAGTACTTTTACCCAGACATTGGAGCCAGAGGTCCAGAGTGACCTTGTTGTTGCCTGGTCACCATGGTGAGAGTAAGAGACAGACAGCGGCGTGTGGGTCATGGTGGTTTACTCTTAAGTAATAACGCATGGGAATAACTGAGTCAACCATGCAAACAAAGCTTCAAAACTGAGAAGAACCAATCAGAGTGTTTCAGTCCACGTTAGTGTTTGAATCACAGCAGGGTGAATAATGTCCTCCATGACACAGCCCTCCCCCTCTCTCTCTAGGAAACAGCGCAGAGGAAAAAGAAAATGGCCCATGTTCTGATATCAAAGCCAAAAGCAGAAGTGAGGAATTGGTATCTTAATGCTGCCACCTAGTGGCAAACAGCCGTACCCTAAAATCCCTCTGAGATGCTTCTACATCGAATATTCACTATGCTGCTGAAAAGAAAATGCAATCTTATAATCTGATTGTCAGTTTCCAATTGTCTGCCTTCTTTTCTTTATCAGTATGACCGAGGGTCTGGGCCAGCTGACTGATGGGGTGTGTGGTCTGGATGACTTCACGCACAGTCGTGTCTACAACGTATGGCCAGGATATGATTATGTGGGTTGGACCAACGAGAGCTTCCCCAGTGGATTTGTTGAAATCATGTTTGAGTTTGACCGCACGCGTAACTTCACCACCATGAAGGTGAGGGTCCTGGCAACCTAATCATAACTCCCTCCACTTTCTCTGATTCTCTGCCACTAAAACACTCTTCATGTGTCTCTGTCTGTCTCCAGGTCCACTGCAACAACATGTTCTCCCGACACGTCAAGGCCTTCCGCCAGGTGGTGTGTTACTTCCGCTCCGAATCGGACTGGGAGGCCACGCCCGTCTCCTTCAACCCTGTGGTGGACGAGAAGAATCCCAGCGCCCGATTCGTCACCGTCAACCTGGCCAATCACATGGCCAGCGCCATCAAGTGCCAGTTCTACTTTGCTGATGCCTGGATGATGTTCAGCGAGATCACCTTTCAGTCAGGTAGACCAAAGATTTGTATGTATATGAGATGTAATTGCAGTGTGGCGCCCCCTAGCGTCAACACCTCCACCAGATTGAAGAGATTTTTTTGCCCCCCACCCAATGAAATCACCAGAGAGAGCTATGAACTGGATTAGCGTATTGATGTTTATGGATAGAGTAACCATTGGAGGATGTTTATTTGTTATTGTTTACTCTTGTGTGGAGATGTCCTGTTACACCAATAGTCATCCATAGAATATCAATATTGAGGTATTTGATCACTGATAGATCATTCGATCTTCAGACATTTAATTTTGTGTGTGATTCACAATTATAAACTCAACATTTACCACCAAGTCCAGCAGCTCGTCAACATTATAGCCACAGGCGTACATCGCACATGAGCTACCTCTACCTTATTCACCTTATGTTCTCTGTAACGGAAATGTTTTAAAATGTGGGGAAGCACATATTTAAGCAAAAAATAAAAATATTCAAAAAGTAAAAGAACACAATAAACTTGAATATACTTTAAAATTTATGTTAACAAATAAAACCTATTAGTTTCATGGTTCTGTAATTCAAAATGTAATTCATTATCTGATCAGAGTTGTGTCCTCTGCCCGCTCAGATACAGCCATGTACAATACAACACTGGCTCCGCCCAAGACTGGACCTCCAACCAGCACACAACCAGGTCAGTAAGTCCTCCCATCCCCAACACCACCAACACACACACACACACGCAATACAAAGTCAATGCCAACTTCCTATCATCTACTTTTCGTCCAATCAAAAGATGCCTCTCCCTATCCCCTCTCCAGGGGATGACCCCACCCACAAAGTAGATGACAGCAACACCCGAATTCTCATTGGTTGTTTAGTGGCCATCATCTTCATCCTCGTGGCCATCATTGTCATTATCCTGTGGAGGCAGGTGTGGCAGAAGATGCTGGAGAAGGTGAGCATATCACTCATTTACATCATCATTTCCAATAAGATTTCTGATTTTTCCTTTGGGAGGTGGTCAGATGTGTTCCCTCACCCCCCACATACTTTATTCTAGGCCTCTCGCCGGATGCTGGATGATGAACTAACTGCTAGTCTGTCAATACAGAGTGAGACTTTTGCCTACAACCATAACAACCAGTCGACTGCCACCAGCGAACTGGAATCCAGCTCCACATACGAGCGCATCTTCCCCCTCGGCCCAGACTACCAGGAGCCCTCGCGGCTCATATGCAAGCTGCCGGAGTTTGCACAAAACTCTGAAGAGCCTGGTGGGTCGACTCACATATCCACTTTCAACGAACCACCCATTTTAATAATTTTACTGCACTACATTTCCCTCACAGCTACAGGTTAATACATCAATAATTTAACACTCTGAAAGAAGCCATTCTTCACGATGATGACTTCTTGCTGCTACTTGCTGCCAATATATTTATTTACTTAACGTTTGCAGGACTTTTACTTAAGGATTTGAAGACTTCTTCCACAACTGCACACACAGAAACATGACACAAATGCGCAAACTGGCGTATCACTTGCCATTGTTCCTGGTTATGACCTCTCATACCGTATTTCAGCGTCTACAAGCACAACAGCTTCCAAATCGACCACGGCTACTGCAGTCCAAGATGGCGTCCCTCACTATGCAGAGGCGGACATTGTCAACCTGCAGGGTGTGACTGGAAGCAACACGTATGCCATCCCAGCAGTAACTATGGACCTGCTGTCGGGGAAGGATGTTGCTGTGGAGGAGTTCCCACGGAAACTTCTCACGTTTAAAGAGAAGCTGGGAGAGGGCCAGTTTGGAGAGGTCTGCACTCTTCGCCAGTTTGAACAGCTTTAGATTTTCTGTCTGTCATACATAGAACTGTCTTCATACATATCAAACATGCAACTGATGTAAAAACACAGACCACACAGACCACAGATCAGTGTAATCAGTTTACCTCTCCTCCTCCCCTCTCAGGTCCACCTGTGTGAGGCAGAGGGAATGCAGGAGTTCATGAAAAAAGAGTTTTCATTTGACGTTGGAGAGAACCAGCCAGTTCTAGTGGCTGTCAAGATGCTCCGTTCAGATGCCAACAAAAATGCAAGGTACCAGCTGATCAGAACCAAATGCAGCATTTATAACCTGTGCCTGATCGTGAGATGTAAATGACATGTTCATGTACTTCTGGCCTCTTTTAAGCGTACAGCGATTCACATGTTTGTGTATTCTGTTTTCTTTGGCAGGAATGACTTCCTCAAAGAGATAAAAATCATGTCTCGTCTGAAGGACCCCAACATCATCCGTCTGCTAGCTGTGTGCATCTACAGCGACCCTCTCTGTATGATCACAGAGTACATGGAGAACGGAGACCTCAACCAGTTTCTGTCCCGCCACGAACCCGAGGGACAGCTTGCCCTGCTCAGCAATGCGCCTACTGTCAGGTAAGTGGTGAATGAATGAGTAAGAAAGTGAATGAGCAAGTGAGAGCATATGCATGCATGGATGCCTGCATGCATGTGTCCAATTTTTTCTCACATTATGCTATCTTTCCTCTTTCTCTGCAGCTTCAATAATCTGTGCTACATGGCCACTCAGATAGCATCAGGGATGAAATACCTCTCATCCCTAAACTTTGTCCATCGAGACTTGGCCACGCGGAACTGCCTGGTCGGCAAGAACTACACGATAAAGATTGCTGACTTCGGCATGAGCAGGAACCTCTACAGTGGTGATTACTACCGCATCCAGGGCAGAGCTGTGCTGCCTATACGCTGGATGTCATGGGAGAGCATCCTGCTGGTGAGGACCCCTGCTGGACATATATGGAATGATTTGTCATGTAGCATGACATGATTAGGAGCCCATTAGTGATTTCATGATCTCAAAAATCTTCCTAAAACAGTTAATCTCAGGTTATGATTATGTCATCAGTCTCACCAGTCAGTCCAGACGTCTGAATTAGTTGCACCAGCTGTCTGTATTCAGTTGTTACATCCATTTCACCAAGTAAACAAAATATTTACTTGCAAGGCGTGTTTGAAGTCAAAAGCAGTCTCTCCTGTGCAACAGGTGGGACTGCTTTTGATTGAGACTATCCTGCCTGATCCCATTCAGTGATCCATTATTATGCATCACTTAACTGTTTAAGGAACGGTTTTGAAAAAGACTGAGGCCAAGAAATCACTAGATGGGGGTTTTAAAATGACAAATTCTCCCATTTTGATGTGTTCCTCACAAGTTATGTTGATAATCATAATGCCCCTTTAATGTTTATTGCAGCCCTTTGTATTGTTGGGCATCTAGTAAACATCTTTGCAGATGGCGCGGCAAATATACCTCATTTTTACACCATGTTTGCTCTCCAGGGTAAGTTCACCACAGCTAGTGATGTGTGGGCCTTTGGAGTCACTCTGTGGGAGACACTAACCTTCTGCAAGGAGCAGCCCTACTCGCAGCTCACTGATGAGCAGGTGATAGAGAATACAGGGGAGTTCTTCAGGGACCAGAAAAGACAGGTAAGGATGTTGCAAACAAACACTGCAAAAAAATCTCCATCTTAACAGGCCATTTAGTCTCATATTGAGTCTTAAAATCTTGTTTTCTTAATAGGAGTGAAAAAAATCTGCTCATGGAAAGAGATAATCCCACTTGTGTACAATCCAGTTTCACTTGTTTCAGGAATATTCCTGGGAGCAATTATAAATATGATGAAAAAAGGCAGAATAACGCAGCCAATGCTTGATTCAAGAAATTCTAGAGACAAGTTGATTAGCAATGGAAACAGGTGGAATTATCTCATTCCACTGGCAATTTTTTCCACTCGTTTTAAGAAAAACAAGATTTAACACTGTACATGAAACTAAATGACTTAGCAAGATTTTTGCAAGCTTTTTGCAGTGTATTCAGTCCATACATAGAAACACTGAATCCCCTCATCTCTTGCTCCGTGTTGTGCAGATCTACCTGCCTCAGCCTGTGCTGTGTCCAGACTCGCTCTATAAGATCATGCTGAGCTGCTGGAGGAGGAACACAAAGGAGCGGCCATCCTTCCAGGAAATATACCAAGCCCTCCTGGAAAGCCAGCCTTAAGCCAAGGCAGTGTTTAGGACAGTGATTCCCAGTCCTCTCACCTCAAACATAAATGTTGCATGACATAGTATAGACCATGTTTCAAATACAATCCAGGTTTAAGCTATCTTGGTTCAGCAGAGGCAGAGTGAGACCCACCTGTGGGCTCCAAGCTACGATTTGGGAAACACTGTTTCATGGACATACACACTCCAAAGAAGGACAACCAGAGACAACTGATGTGTGCCAGTTTGTGTTTGGTTAACACAGTCCCATTGGCTAATATATTTTATAGACATACAGGTATTATAACAAACAAATATACGTGCTCAAAAATCTATTCTGTTTATGCAAATATGCAAAAAAAATGCAACACACACACACACACACACACACACACACACTTAAGATCAAGAATATGATCCTTGGTTGAATTGTATGTTGAAGAAGCCAACATCAAATGTAGCAAGTAACATTTGTCACTTTTTGAACTGTATTTTTTTTTTATGAGTTTAGATTTCCCTTGTTACAATGTATGAAGTATTGATAACATTGTTATGCAAATATTTTTGAATCGAAGAACTTTCTTGTGTTTCCTTTTGGAAGACTGCTTGAATGTACAAGAAAAAAAAAATAGCAAACCATCACTGTTACATTTATTTCAAAAGTTTTTCATCTCAGTCTCTAAGACAATCTCCAAGCAATATCAAGTAACTCAGTGTAAATTTTATGTTATCTCCCCTGCAGTTTTCTCACAGTGATAGTTGACCATCAGTGTAAATGACTGTGTATTTTCAGTAGATATTTTAAACTTATAATATCAATATTTTGTATTAATATTTATATGTCAATATTTGTTTGTTCTGTTTATGTTTGTTGATATATTTGTGTATTGATATGCTCTTTAAGATGAACTTCTTTATGCAATTAGAGTATCATATTTCACTTAATGCAGTAGGCTATTTTTTCTTGTTATATTTTTGATCTTTACACACCAAACAAACTGCTTCGGATGTGCCTTTTTTCCCGCTGCAAGCTGTCTTTACCTGCCATTGAATACAATCTTAAATCACTTAATACTCAACCAAAGGTCTCAAGGTGCTTGTCAAGACTCCAGGCTGTTGTTGTTAAGCTAGGTGCTACGATGGATCGGCTGTATGTGTGTACTGTATGCATCATTGGAAAAATGTTGCTGAGTTTGTTGTGGGTGCAGAACAAGTTTATGCAATGTGTCTTATAATCTGTTGTAGTCGAAAGAAACAAGTGAATGAAAACTGAAATCAGGAATGTAGAAAAAATGGGAATTTGCGACTTATATCGTGTATGTTTGAAGTAATGGTCATGACATCACAGATTGCTTACACAGTAGTTTATATTCAACTGATGGCAACTATTGATCTAATACAAGCAATGACTTACCTGCAGGCTCCAGTTGTTGACAGTTAGTTAACCTTTCCTCTTAAAATTAACGTATGCAGGATTTTTTCAGGGTCTTTTATATTCATTTTCCCAAAATTGGCATAATAATGTGCATGCTGTATTTAGATTTCTATTACAAGATAACACTGTTCCAACCATTGGATATAGGCTCAGCCCTCTTATCAGTGACTTTTCCCCTTTGTACCTTGTCCAGGAAGTCTGTCAGTAGTTGACAACCATAATGCAATGTATTTTAAATTCACGTGACATGAAAGTCAGTGCCATTATTATCTTGCAATCTGTGGAATGCTTTACTGTTCAAATTCTCCTTTTCTTTGCTTTATGATCTTTGCAAAAAATATCTGTACATATAAGTTAAGTAAGAAAGTTGGTTGGGAAATAAATTTGTGAATTTTAAACTGCCAATAGAGATGAAGCATGCAGTGATTTTGATCTGATGAAACCTTCTCTTACATGCTTTATTGCTATAGTTACAAATGAACTGATGGCAGATGTACATTTGTAAAAATGTTATTGCACCCTCAAATTCATGATTTGTTTAGTTTTATCAAATCTTTGTACTCAAATGTTTTTTTCAATGAGTGTTTCAGTAACTGTAAACAAAAGTTAGACAAAATAAAACTAAAATCAAACAAGGAATGCTATTTGCTTTACAACTCTGACTTGTTATCACAACTAAATTCTTTTTATACTGTGTGGGTTGTTCTTTGAGCTGAGCTGACTGTGCTCGGAATATTATTGGCTGAGGGCTGCTGCAGCAGCCAATCACAACACGGAGGCAGAGTCAAGAATACGCCATTAGGGAGGAGGACAACTCTCCACTGATGGGATAGAAAGTACATGGTTTAGAAGCAACTTGTTGCTTTAAATCTAGTTTACTGTGTTTTCTATGTGACATCAGCTGGGACCAGAAGAGATGAATAAAGTGGTTCTGGTGACGGGCGCAAATAGGTAATTGCTGTATTTTTTGTTCTTCTTGAACCTTGAATTCATGAAGTCCAGCCTCTGTTTACGACAGGACAGACTTTCTCCTCCTGCCATACTGCACTGGTATCACAAGTAATGAATGAGGGGCATAAAACTGTGCTGGTGTAGAATGAGAAATTTAGACAATGATTTCTCTGTTCCCTACATGATGTGTGGAGTAAACACAAGTATGTTTTGGTCAAATTCCCAATCAGTATTAATACTTGAAATAGTTTTGTCTCAAATTATAGTTCAATCAGTGATTTACTAATTAGCCTACTTCTCTCTGAAACTGGGACATTTGTGGAGTGTGTGTGGTTGTGTGTGTGTGTGTGTGTGTGTGTGTGTGTGTGTGTGCACGCGTGTGTGTGTGTTTAATAAGGACACACACTGGGGAATTCAGTAGTTAAGGTTCTGGAATCAATGTAGCCAAATACCAGTGCAGTAATACCGGACTCTCTCTGTGTGTGTGTGTGTGTGTGCGCGCGCGCGTGCCCATCCCTGCAGTGGCATTGGACTGGCACTGTGTGAGCGTCTCCTTGCAGAGGACTCAGGTCTGCAGCTCTGTCTGGCCTGCAGGAACCTGTGCAGGGCTGAGGCCACCCGCTCCGCCCTGCTGACCTCTCACCCCACAGCCCAGGTGGACCTGGTGCAGCTGGACACCAGCAGCATCAGCTCAGTCCTCAGAGCTGCACATGAGATCAAACGCAGGTGGGAGGACAAGTTTTAATAGATAGTTACAATAGATTTCACCTTTTTTTATATAGGGAGTTTTTTCAGTGGATGCTGTTTTGTTTTCTATGTGCCTGTATAAAACCCCAAAAAGTGTCCTGAGGGTTAATACATGACACTTATTTCCTATTAAAATCTGAGTAAAGAGGACATCCATAATCACTAATTTAATACTTCAAAAATGTTGCCATTTACAAATTACAGAAATGTCACATTTTTAAGTTTTAAAGTATACTAAATTTAAAATAATAATCCTGTGAAATCCCATGTTCAGTCTCTGTTGACAGATACCAGTCCTATATAATTTGAATAAAACATCGCTGGCTGTGGTTGTTCTGTCACCTGCAGTTATGACCAGCTGGATTACCTTTACCTTAACGCAGGCATCATGCCAAACCCAAAGTTTGATGTGATAGCCTTTTTCAAAGGCCTCTTCTCCAGGTAAGGTGCTGATTTTAGGTGCCACATGAAACATAGAGAGGAATATTATAGTAGTGCATTAATTTTAAAGAGTAATGTGCAATTCAGAGTCCAGTTGTTTTTCCTTTAATTTTTCACTTGTATTTATCTATTTTAACATTATTGCAGCCATTTATTTCCAGTTCATTTCTCTGTAATGTGTTTTTCTGCAGCAAAGTCATCACCATGTTTGCCACTGGGGAGGGGATTCTGACACAGAAAGACGGCATCACCCCTGATGGAATGCAGGAAATATTTGCAACCAACCTCTTTGGTCACTTCCTACTAGTGAGTCACTGATACTTTGGGTTGTGAAATATGATGCTATCACATGGTACAATGTACATATACGTGCATAACAAAATTATGTCCTTTACAGATTTCTGCATGGGAAGTTGTTCCTGTTGGCTGCTTACCCTTGAATAAATAAATGCAGGGGATACTGGATCCCTTTGTCACAATGCTCATTAAAAATTAACACCAAGATTTCTATGGCTGCACTGTCCTCTCCCAGCCTGAGGTCACTGCTGACAGCTTACTTCAGATTGCCGTCGAGTATTCTGCTTACCTCTGGTGTTTGCAGATGTATGCTGACTTACATTACTGCATCGCCATACAGATACCTGCATCAATTCTAAAACAGGAAGGGGTCCTGTTTAGAGTTTCAAGAATTAGTAATTCAGCTTTATCCCTGCATTCACACCATATAGTGGACATCGTTGAACAGGAGCAGACTCTAACATTGCTTAAAAAAGAGGTAGAACATGTGAATCATGGTCCCATTGCTAAATAAATGTCACACACGTTTAGGATGGAGTGAAAATGTTCCTCATAATATTTTAAAGACCTTTTCAGAACACCACAACACCTCAATCAAGAGTTTTGCTGGGATATAATTTTGATGATGGATTCTGAAAGTAATTGTATGGTATGTGTCCAAGCTTTCAGATCCACAGAAAGAAGTGATTCAGCATTTTTTCAGTGTTGTTTTTTTTCCCCTGTGTTACCATGTGATGTCCTGCGGTCCAGGTCAGGGAACTGGAGCCGCTTCTGTGCCAAGCAGGCCGGACCTCACAGGTGATCTGGACCTCCTCCAGTAACGCTCACCGCTCAGCCTTTAACCTTGAAGACATTCAGCACCAGAGAGGCACGCAGCCCTACAGCTCCTCTAAATATGCCGCTGACCTGCTCAGCCTGGCACTAAACACACACTTCAACAAGCAGGTCAGCTCTTAAACACCTCAACGCTGAGCTTAATTTAACACATCGGATCACACACAGGTGACATTTTAATATCCATGACTTAAGAAACACACTAGTTCTGCAATTAATGATCATTTTCACCATCAAGTAATCTCCCCATCATTTTTTCTAGAATATGTCAAAAATAATGACAAATTCCCATTAGCCCAGCCCAGAGGAATTCTATTCTTAAAACTGCTTATTTAGTCAGATCAGCAGCCAAAAAACCCCAAATGTTCATTTTTGTAATGATATAAAATGGAGAAAAGCAGCAAGCCTAAGCATATGTGAAGCAGTGACCAGCATGTTTGGTATTTTGACTTGATAAATTACACAAATGATTTATTGATGAATCAAAATTATATAATTTACCCTCTGTTGATCAAATAATTAACCATGTTAGCACTAAAGCACACACCTGCAAATGCATGCTTTACTTCATATTTTGCCATTTATGGTCCTATCATGTCATGACTGTGCTTTTTAGGGTTTGTACTCATCAGTGGTCTGTCCAGGTTTTGTGATGACCAACCTGACTTACGGCATCCTGCCTTACTTCCCATCTTTTCTCTGGAAATTGCAATTGCCTATCTTTTGGTTTGTAAGTGCACCTCTAACAGTACTTCAGCAAAAATCATTTGTTACTAGATAGTTTTGTTTATGACCATAAATCATTTATTCTATACTAAGTGTAAGACATCAAAAAAGTGACAGTTCCTTAGTTACAATTGAACACATCTTTCTTTGATCATTATAGATCAGAATGTTCACCAACACTTTCACCCTGAAGCCGTATAATGGAGCTGAGGCCCTGGTAAGTAAAACACTCCCAAAGTGTGCTTCAGGCTTTCATACACATGACAGAGCAGACTCATCCATGCACTTCTTCCTTGTAGTTCTGGCTGTTCAAGCAAAAGCCAGAGTCACTGGATCCTCGAGCCAAGTACCACAGCTTAACATCTGGGCTGGGCAACAACTACACACAGCCATGGAAGGTACGGTATGGTAATGACTGTCATGGCTGACTAATGCCAGCTGACATATTTGAAGTTTAAATTGTTTGGACAAAATCAGTAAAGATGTAATGATCTATTCTGAGCAGTAGCCTGTAGTTGGTGCTTCTGTTTGTATCAAATCAGTCCCACATATCAACTATCAACTATTGCTCAGATGTTTTTTTTTAACCTTCCTTTCTCATATTTGTACCTTTTGCAGATGGATATTGATGAAGACATGTCAGAGGCCTTGTATAAGAAATTGCTGCAGCTAGAAGACAAAGTAAGGAAGAAACTGAAAGAATAACAATGGACTATCCCAAAGTACATGGCCTGTGCATTCCTCCCATCTGTCAGATCTCCTTGAAAAGCCTCACCCTCAAACACACCTGTAAAGTGTAAGCTTGAATTTACAGTACGGAGAAGCGCCAGCTCAGATGGCATAATAAAATGCTGCAATGACTCTGTAAGTTATTTATTTTTGTTTTGCTGTTTGTGTCTGGAGGCCTATTGTCTCTGCATGACGGCATTAAATGATGCCAGTTAAGCTTTGGGGAACTCAACCAGCTTTGTCATGGTTGAGAAAGACCAAAGAAAAACCTCAGCACTGCCTTTTTTTCCGTGTCACTTTGCTTTCAGGCACAGTAATCAACAAAGCGTGAATTATTTAGGGATAAAAAACAAAAAGATACAGCTTTGCAATAAACAGCTCGTTCTTTAAAAACAACCAAATAGCAAATGTCGAGCCTATTCAACCCACAAAGGACTACCCCCACTTTTGTTGTTTGTGTCTCCATGATCCTCACCGCAAAATCCAGTGCAATCAGACAGCAGACTATCAGTATCCCCCAAAAAGTTTATGTAAGTGGTCTGGGTGAGCCAGTCTCCGTCTTTCTGCGGTCCCGGAAGATGCGCAGCTGCACAGCGGTGAATCCCCTGTTGAGGATTTGGGGCGCAGACCCAGCAGGTGTCCCCGGATGCCGCTGCCTCTCCCTCGGTCTCACACTCCTCCTCGGCTCCGCTCAGTTTCGGGTTACAAAAAGCCCAAACCATGCCGCAGAAATAGACGAAAAAAGTACCCATGACCATGACCATGAGCGCGTAGGATTCTATCATGGCTTTGGTTACTGGATTTGTCATCTTGGATGCGCTGGGACAATACTGTTGGGGTTCAGCCGTCACCAAAAGCGTAGAAGAGTGTGACTTAAGTGTTCAGGAAATGATCGGTCCAGTCAGTGAGCTGCGGTGGCACTGTGCCATTTGGGGGAGGGTGGGGTTGAAAAAATTAAAAAAAAAAAAATTTAAAAATACAAAAGTAAAAGCGTATGAAGTGGCATTACGCAGATTATTAATTTAACAAAATTCTTTATTGCTTTCTTAATTATGCGGTATGAGGACTATTGGGTTTTGAATCATTACACCTCATCTGGTGGATATGGTATTAAGCTAACAGCGAAAACAATTATATGCAAAATTATGGCAAAATTATGCATGAAAATTATTTCCATAAGAGTGGAGTAACATAGGCCTACCCAAAGACAGATTTACTTAAGCTTCATATTCAGAAACTATTTCATGTCATAAAAAAAAATCAAATCAAATCAGATCAAAATTGATTTATAGAGCACATTTAAAAACATCAGTTGCCCAAAGTGCTTTACAATCACAAAAAATAAAAATAAAAAAATATATCTATAACAAATAAAAAGCAAAAAGGATAAAAACCATAAAAACAATACAGTAAAATCAAACAATAAAGCAATAAGAAAATTCGACCATAGGGCAATCGTCATATTGAGTGTAAAGCCAGAGAATATAAGTGGGTCTTAAGACTAGATTTAAAAACACACAATGTTGGGGACAGCCCGACATGCAGGGGTAAGTTGTTCCAGAGTTTGGGACCCACAGGTCACCTCTCTGTTTGGTCTAGATCTAGGGACAGCAAGAAGCAACTGGCCAGAGGAACAGAGTGAACTAGATATGTGGTGTTATGTGATGTAATTGTAAAAGGTCAGAGAGATAAGCAGGAACTAGTGATTCATAAACAAACGATGGAATTTTGAAGTCTACTCTTAAGCGAAGCCAGATTTTACACAAGCTTTAATCTGAGTATCCATTTTTAGGTCATTGTCAACTATAACTGCCATTTTGTTTTTTTTTTGTTTTTTTTGCAGTGGATTTTCCATAAGGTTGAAGGCTACACAGGTCCACATCCCAGGTAGCACTGGGAGCAAAGATTAGGACTTCAGTTTCACTTTCATTAAAGTTTAGGAAAATAAGGGCCATCCAGGCTTTGATATCACTGAGGCAGTGCAAGAGTGGTTTTAAGGTGTTCAGAAGGATATTTAAAATAAATGAATAAAAATAGATGATCAACAGTTTCTCTGTCAGTATGTTTCCTTAATTAATATGGGAAGACATAACTTCATCTTCATATAGGCTTACAGATGTCATCTGTAAGCCTACATAGATGAGTAATATGCAGGGAACATTACTGGGTTATGTGCATCTTCCAGATTGGCGAGTATGCATATGTCCCCAAGGAACACATCACAGAGACCAAACCCAGTACATATCAGGCCAGGCCATCCAGCTGTCCATTGCTGCTCTAGCAATGTCCTTAACAAGCCCATCAGCTGGGTGGGAAGCCTGGGTCAGTTTCCTTATAAGGGAAGTGACAGTCCCATATCAGTATATGTGAACATCAGCTTCCACAACTCCCAAAATACCAACAATCAGTGACAACCCAAGCTTACTGAGAATATTTGGCCACTTTTGACATGACAGCCTGACGTCAGACAGTGCACACATAATTTACCCACATTAGTACCGCACAGGGATACTTTTCTAGTAATTATGACATTTAAGTTTTCACAATTAAACCAATCTTAAGCTTGTGCAAGTCTATCCACCATTTGTTGCCACTTTGTGACCTTTCTTAACCTTATGTCTCGAAGTCCAGTGCACTTTCACCTCTAATAGCTATACTGACTCACACACCTGTTGCCCTTAGGGTTCTACAAATATATGACAGAGGCACAAAATATTGACAAAGGAGTGCTGTGTCCTCTTTAGTTAAACAAGACAATGCTCTGCACAACAGTTTCAGTATCTGCAGAGGTTTCCAGCGGACCTCAGAGTGAATCTGCAAAACAAAACAAGAGCAGAGAAATGCGTGGGCACCCACGCTGTCCTCGCCACAGAAGCTAACAACATTGTAGGCACGGGAATTATAGGTAGTGTAGTTTTCCAGCTGCCCGACCTCTCGCTCGGCTCATTGCTTTTCATTATAAAAGAACTACACGCCCCACCCCGCGCCAACGCTGAGGTCCCGGATGTCTACAGCGCCGGAAGAGAAGAAGGTCCTTTTCCCAGCCATCTTGTGGCTTCATCTAGCGAAGTGTTCGCACCAAGCCTCGTAGAATCGGAGGAAAATCCTGCTGAAGGGGCGCCATCATGCCCGGACAAATGCAAGAAGGTTTTGGCTGTGCCATAACCAATCGGTTCGACCAGTTATTTGACGACGAGTCGGATCCGTTTGAGCTGTTGAAGCAGGCGGAGGTAAAGAAGAAGGAGGCTCCTGCTCCTGGTGCCGCCAAGACTGCAGCCCAGGCTGCTAAGCAACCGAAAAAGGAGTCCCAGAAAGACAGAAAGAACCCCCTTGGAGACAAGAAGGAAGAGACCCAGACACCTGTTCCCCTTAAGAAAGATGGTAAAATATTCTCCTGCAATTTATGTCATTGTCACCGGTGTAACTGCAGCTAGGAGATTGTAAGCTAGCAGGCTAAGTGTCTTGCTTACTAGCTAGCAGCGGTTCCTAAGCCCCCGTGACATGAGGTCCACGCGATTCCTTTTGTGCGTCTGTTCTGTCTTTCAGTTGTCGGAACAATGGCGCTTTTTACAAACTAGCATTACAACAGTAAGTTAGCTAGGATTTCGGGCTTTTAACTGCACAGTGCACGCAGGGATAAACATGCAGGCCAACTTGTTTTGGCCTGTCTCTCGGCCTTGTTAGACAGGCTGAACATCTTAAGCCTGAATAGGTTAACTAAATGTTGGCAAGCTAACATTTTTTTCTCAGCCAATTTAAACTACCAAGCCATGATGGCCGGCGACTTGCTAGCTTTGCCCAGAATTTGCTCAGTGCAGGTGGCTGTCTCTGAAATAAAGCTGAACTATTGTGTAATTGTAAACTTTGACAGATTAGATCAGGGCTGGTACGGGGAAACAACGTGATCCCAAAGTGAAGCCGCACAAGTAAGATGAATCGATTAACGCAAGATGAATAATATAACATAATAGCCAGGGTTATTTTCTGGTGTATTTGTCAATTGGCATCAGACATGGAAAGCGGCACTCTTCTCATCGTGATGAACCTCGTGGCTGGGCTGTGGGGCGTGCTAATCTACAGCGTCCACACCGCTTCTTACCGCCGGCGCTCAATACATGTTCCTGTCAACCTGCCCGAGAGGATTTTTTTCATTAACTATTTGATAGATATTATACAGGCAAATTCTTGATTAAAAAATATTTTCGTTTTTTTGCTTCAGTGTGCTTAGCCTCTTTTGACTACAAAACACAGATTGAAGTCAGGAAATGATCTCGGATAAATATTTAGTAAGTTCGCTGGTCATTATGAGCATGTCACTGTTAAGTAGGCTCATATCTGGTTGCTTCAGAGAAGATGAGACAGGTGCACCCACTCTCCTGCACCCAGCTGCTGTAGTGTAGGGGAGGGTGTCTATTTTGGTAGCTGGTGATTGGAGCAGTGGGTGGGACTTCTGTCAGACTTAACCAGTGGTGGGCAACCATGTGCCATGGAGAAGTATGAAGGTTTTCTTTCCAACCAAAGATTGTACGACATATTACTGCTCAGCAAACCTTCAGCCAGAGAGGAGGAACAAAAACGTCAAATTACCCTGCATACTCTCAGCCCTCCATTGCATGAGCACCACTGGTTATAGTTAAAGTACATATTGGTTGAAAATTGATCGACTTCGAGAGCTACATGTATGCTCATTAAAATCACATTCTTAATGACAATGAATTTGTACATAAATAGCAGCCAATCGATTTGTTTTTTAGTTAAACAGAATAATTATGTCCTCTTGTCTGCCTCACAGCAGTGGTTTCTGATCTATTGATTGTATTGTTCCTCTAATCCTTTTGTGGTCACCCGCAGGTGCTGGTATGAGGAGAATGGGTCGGAGGCCGGAGGGTGAAAGCTCCAGGCCCCAGGCTGGCCAGGGAGAGGGGCGCCCTCCCACAGACAGGCGCCCAGTGGACAGGCGGCCACCTCGCCGTTTCGAGAGGCCAGCTGGAGAAGCTGGTGAGAAGACAGAATTCTCAGTGGAGAAGTGAGTTCAACTATGGATAAGTACACATTTTAATTAATCTGCACTCTTGTGTACAGGAGATCCAGCCTATTTGTAATACCTTAAGGATGATTCAAATGATATTTCACCTCTGTTTCTATAGGCCTGTTGGTGATAGGCCAATGAGGGGACGTGGTGGAGCCCGGGGGGGCCGTGGAGGCAGAGGACGCGGCATGGGTCGCAGTGATGGCTTTGACTCACGAGGAAAACGTGAATTTGACAGGCACAGTGGCAGTGACCGATCGTAAGTGCTTTTCCGCTGTCTTTTCATGAGTCGGTTACTTTACACCAAAATCTGACAGACATTTGCATATTTTGCATGTGTTTCTGTTGTCAGTCTCTTGGCTAAAGCAAATGTTGTTTCAGCAGCCTGAAAGCTGAGGAAAAGCGTGGTGGAAGCGGATCTCACAACTGGGGCACCGTCAAGGATGAACTGAAGTAAGTGATTGTAAACAGATGTGAGACATAAGGGAACCTGGTGTGATGGAGGGCGGAGGAGTTACCTGAGACCTGAATTTAATTTTGCAGAGTACTAAGATTTGTTCACAGGAGCAAGTATTGCTTTTGAGTAAACACTAGTAGGATTTTAAGCAATTTGCCATAGGGCTGGAGTTTTATTACAAGATGCACAGGACAGGTTGGTCTTAGTGAATGGGAATATTAACATGTGGCTCTAATAGTCATTTTCTCTTCATAGTGAGCTTGACCAATCAAACGTAACTGAGGAGAACCCTGAGGGAGAGGAGCATCCTCCTGCTGACACTGAGAACAAGTAAGTTTATCTTTGTTTTGCATGACTTGATTAGCTATGTAACTTTGTGAGCCTGAAGTATTTGGGTTGATGATCAAAAGTTGCTTAGGTTTGTCTTAAATTAAATGCATAAGGTTTGATTTTCAAAAAATATAAAAGAATGAAATTCTAGGATTTTGGTGTTAAGTTTAGCAGACACTTGTAACAGTTCTTTCTGTGCTGCAGGGAGAACGAGGTTGAGGAGGTGAAGGAGGAAGGCCCCAAGGAGATGACTCTGGATGAATACAAAGCCATGCAGTGCAAGGAGCGGGCCAAGGTGGAGTTCAACATCCGCAAAGCCAATGAGGGAATGGAGGAATGGACGAAAGGATTTGTGATGCGCAACCCCAAGACCCCAAGTGTGAGTTACCAGATGGTTCTGCTCTTTATGGATGTTTTATATCATTCAGATATGGTGAAATGATTTTGATTGAAATGGGCTGCGATGTTCCTGAAAACCGGTGGACAGATATGCCTTATTGTGTGTACATATTCGATGTCAGGGGAAGCCCCAAACTCTGCTAATATAAATTTATTCTCAATAATTCTGGAAGACTTTCCTCTCTAGCCAGGCTCTTCGGATTAGGTCGGTTTTCTGTGAATAAAACTTTTGTGCATGTTACCTCATGTTTCGTTTGGAGTCAGTATAGTTGGAGTGAGAGTGGATGTGTTGGGGGAAGCAGAAAATTGATGGACAGAGTGTATAGAGAATCTTTCTTTAAACTGAATTATAGTTCAAAATTTGCAGACAGCAGCTTTTTTAATAGTGCAGCTATGATTTTACTCAAGTATTCCTTTTAATTCACTAAGTTGAAGTAATTTTTATTTTTCTCCAACACAGGAAAAGAAAGGTGCTGAGATTGACATTGAGGGGGATGAGGCATCCAAGGTGTGTACAATACCTCTGCTGTGTTTAACAGTATATGAATTGAAGCATGCATGTGAAGTAGCACCGTTGAAAGCTCTTATTAAACTTAAGAGAAATTATATGTTGGCATTTTTTCCTGTTTTTCCTCAATTCAGGAGGATGAACACCACTTCCGGAAGCCAGCCAATGACATCACGTCCCAGCTGGAGATCAACTTCGGAGACCTGGGCCGTCCAGGCCGTGGCCGCGGGGGACCCCGTGGTGGCAGGGGGGGTCGTGGTCGAGGCGAGGGCCGTGAAGGAGCCGCTCCCAGGCCGCCACGTGGTGGAAGGACTGACAAGGTAGCGATCATCCTGTGACAGATGCAAGACACTAACAGTAGCTGTGCTCCTGCTGCTGAATTCTGTCATAAGAGGTCGTCAGCGCCTGTGCGTCTGAAGTGCAAAACAAGCTCTTGCCTCATTGTGAGACAGTTATTGGATCAGCTTACAGGTTGACCTGAGTGTTAACTGGAGCAGCTAGAGTTGTGCTGGCCTAGTAATGTTTATTTGATACCACTAGGAGGCACCAGTAGGTTTGATCTGAAAAAAATCAGACATTCAAGTTTCTAGGCCTTGCTCTCGCCAGCGGGGCCCCAACAATGATAAAAGCCCATAGGTCCACAAAACAAAAAAAATGTAGTTAGGCTTATTTCTTTTCTTAACATTTGTTAGTTTCTTTGTGTTGCCATGACAAATCTGTTCAGTAGTTGGATGCTCTAACTCCTGCTTTGTGTTTTGTCCTTCCAGGCAGGAGGTTTGTCTGTGCCCAACGTGGATGACCCTGAGGCCTTCCCAGCCCTGGCCTAAGCCCCGGCTGCTGTCCCTCAGGCCCACAGGAGCCCCATTAGCACCTCCACTACGAGGCTTGCATGTTCCTGGATCCTTCAGCAGAAAGAATTGATGGAGAAGACTGTCATGACCTATGACACTCAACTTGAGAACTGAATTTTACCCATTTAAGAAAAAAAAGAAGACAGAAAAAAACAGAAATTAACAAAAAAATACAAAAAAGAAAAGGACTTCTTGCTATTCTGGAGCAACTTTATTGGTAGAGGTTTTGTACTTAGAAACAAAGTAGCAGGGATGTTTTCATACAGTATTTTTTTCAGAGGTTATGCATTGTCCATGGATAAATTTTTGTAATTGCTGCTTGAAAATATGCATTTCCAAATATAAGTATAAGAGGAGTATCGTTTAGCTTGGGCTGTCCCATTGCTTGCTTGACTGCTTCAAAACGGGCACTGCGGGGCTCCAGCCAAGCTCATAACTCTGCCACACCAGGTGTTTATCAAGTTACTGCTTCATTCATCGAGATTTAAAGGACTTTTTCTTTAGAACTGGGGTATTGTTTTATATTTTATAGAGGAGGGTCTATTCTTCTATGATCTTAGGCCTGTAAATCTAAACTATTTTCATAAGAGATCTCTTGGGCAGACAATTTCAGATGATGCAGATAGGGCATAGCTTGATCTTTGATCAAGTGATGGTACCTACCTATTTAAATGCATCAATTGAATGACGCCTAATCTGTATTAAGGCTGTTTTGTATTGAAATGTTCTAAAGGAGAACATAAGGTGATTAGAAGGAACACAAGGTGATTACTAATTTCACATGGATGTTGCGACATTCGTCAAGTGGATTAACTTGCAGCTGAAAGTTTCTTCTTGTGTTCTCATTTACTTGCCTTTGGGGTGCTATTCATCGTCTGATGTCTCTTCCTCTTGCCCATTCCATCCGCTCCGATCACTGGCCATGTACAAGTCAAAAGTTGCCTTAGTGTTTATTTAATTGAAGATGAGACAGGAGAGGAGGTGTTTTGACAGTTTGGATGTGGCTGTAGTCCTCTAGAAACCCTCAGACTGTTTACACACTCCGCTCAAGCATCCCGAGACACATGTAAAGTCAGCCCAGCTTCAGTTTGTTTCTGCAGTCTGTTCTGTGCTGATCATTTTCTCCACTGTTGACCTGCCCTTTAGCCGCCCTCCACAGTGGCACCTCTGCATAATTGCTCTGAAAGAAATACGGTAGTCGTTCATTGTATGGAACGACTCAGTGCTCTATAAATGTGTGAATTCTAGCCCTGCTATTAGAGACCTCTGTCGGTAAATAAAGATGGTCGTTTAATTTTTTGCATTGTCACTTTCTTTAATTCAACCTGGCACATTTCCAACAAAATGTTATTCACAGAAATGTACAGTATATTCATTTGTTGGTTTTGGCTGCCACTTGCTATCACATTTGCCCACACACCAGATCTGATGTCACTATCTTTTGTGCTGTTTCGGTGAGTACTTACATGAAAGTCTTCCAGTGTAATAGGAGAGTGTTATGTAATTCACATCACTGGGTTTATGGAGATATTGAATCCAATCAAACCAAACAATCAAATTATGTTCTTAGGCTTGCTCATAAATGCAATTCAAACACTGCCATCACACAAGTGCAACTGTTGCCAAACACTGATTTATCATTTATGTTCTAACACATGTCATCAAGTATAATTTTCCCATAACAATGTGGCCAGCAATGCAGAGCTACAGTCTAATATGTGAGATCATTAGGCATGGATTGTCGCAAGTAACATTCAGGATGTGTTTAATTCAGAGTACCTGGCAATTTGGATTGCATGCAGAGACACTCTTAACTGGAGAGGGTTTCAGTGGATATGAAGAGAGTGCCACTACCAAGAGTTTAATTTATCAAAAAACATGTTTTGGTAAAGTATTTATCCAAGAGATCACATTTCTTCACTCAAATCACTAATATAAGTCAAAAAAGTTTAAGTATTTACTGAAAGCCAAAATATCTCACATTTGCAATGTCTACCATTAGTCTTACAACTGGCATCCTGTTTTTGCAGAACTTGAGAGTCCACATCATTCCAGCTCTCTTTCAGAGCATCTCAGAGACTGTCCTGTGATGTTACAGGATTTTCACCTTTTCTCTGTACAAATGTTCTCATAAATGTTGAGTAGGGCCGAGTTCTGGTAACTGTAGAGGGAAAGTCAACCAAGTGTGCACTTGTTGCTGTTAATTGGATGTCAGACAGGCCTGGCAGCACTTTGGTGCATATTTGGGGTCATTGTCTTGCTGGAAAGTGAATCTTCTTCAAACCAGAAGAAATACTGCGCCTTTGCAGGATTGTATCTCAGGAATAAGAGGTGAAACATCCCCACATCTAAACATTTCCATGTTGGTGAGTTTTATGCACTGATGCATTAACCTCTCATGTGGATTTGACCTTACATCGGCTCTCCCAGTGCAATGACTAAAGTCAAACTTTAATTCCCCTGTAAACAAGACTTTGTTCCCGCCTTAAGCAGTTTGGTCCATGCTAAACATTTATACTTGCTCTGTTGGTGAAAAAGTAGTAGGAAAACGTCAACAGTTTCACTAACTCGAGTTTAGCTTCATTCAGTTGGCTTTGCATCTTGGGTGCAGATGCTGTTCTGTCTTGTAAAGATGTTAGCTTGATGTACTGGACTTCAGACGGTGTGGTCACTGAGTCTGCCTGGTCATGCTTTGAATGAAAATGACTTGGTTTGTAAAAATCTCTCATGCAAAATTTTGAGTTTATCGTCAAATTCGGCACTTGGGGTTTTTCAGCACTCAGGAGAACAATGTGGCCCAATACTGTTTCACCGAGCACTTCTGATATTTTTTTGAACAGCTGGAGAGGTCTTTTTTCAAACTTTAACACTAGACACTAGCAGTAGCAACAATAATGCATTAATGATGATACTAAGACAATTCACCCTCTGTATTAGGAGCATATGGTGTGGCAAAAGAAAACCTTTGCAAATGCTGTCCAAAAAAAGGTATTCAGATGAATTTCAGTTTTATACAGGCGCTTCTCAAATATGTATTTGTATCAGTTCTAAATAGTGCGAGTGCAGTCAGTAGAGTGCAGATCTCCACCAGGTGGGCGTGGGACACAATGTCTATACACAGCAGATAGTTGTTATTGCCTTGTGCCACAACTCGTTGCAGAGAGGCTGATAGACAAACAGACACACCCGACCAAATGCACGATGATGATAAGAAATACCAACAGAGAAAAAACAAATGCATTATGCATTGCTAAATAATGGAAACAAAGTTCTTGGTAGTGGACTTTTGAACCCAACTATATTCTTCTAGTAGAGGTGATCAGCAGCACATAAATTGCACTCTCTTTTTTTCCTTTTTTGCTTTGCAGTCTGTATTGTGTTTATTTTGATTTTAATATTGTATGAAACAGTGTTCTTTAGAGAAAATACTGTTAATGCATGATTAGGAAAAGTGTAAATAAGTACATTTTGAATCAAAAACTATTATAGCAAACTGGCTCTGGAAAACTACAAGGAGTGTTGCCCATATGCATTGCTGTGAAAGTTTGTTTCAATGTGGGCAGCAAAGACATAATTTGTGCACATCAGATATCCTTGCAGCTGCTTGATTCAAAGGGCAAGACAGTGCAACAGGAAAAAAAGTTCCACATACATTGGATTAGTGGTTCGTTCCGCAGTGAAGACTAAACCAGCGTTGAGTCTGGTGTGCTGGTATGGAACCACAATTTCAGTTTGTGGACGCCTTGACTAGAAAAGGGCAAGCCCCAATCATTATCCTGCCTCTTTCATTGAGCAGTGTTTTTTCAGTTTTCTCTCAACCTCTTTTCTCCAAATATTTTGAGTTTTTAGTCTAACCATTCTCAAAGACGCCACTGCAGTCGATTTTGACTGCATCCAGAGTCAACTGCCCCCCAAACACCAGAGTGCCTATACAAGCGCTGGGGCGGGGGCTGGGGAAGAAACTCATATCGTCCATAGATCCTCCCTCATCCCCCTCACCCTCTTCCTCATCCTCTATTCCGTCTTCTGGCCAGTGTGCTGAGATGTAGTCGAGAGTTGTGTTTGTTTCCAGGGAGGTCTGTGTGTGGTCGGAGCTGTCCGAGTCATGGGAGAAGCTCTTGATGTATGACGTGTGGGGATACAGCAGCGCGGCTGTCTCTGCCACCGGGCCCAAGCCGGTGTGAGGGTAGAGTTGCGAGGAGACGTCGGTGGCAGGTGTGGAGTTGTTAATGCTCTCCTCATGCAGCTCCTCAACGTTCACGGTGATCGGCTCGTCCTCCTCCTCCGTTCCACTCGAGCTGCTCAGCTGGAGCTGCAGGTCCATCCTGCCCTGCTGGGAAAGAGGGCCAACAGTAAGGACTTTAAAAGTGAAAACACCTATTTGTCAATTACAGAGTATTTACTTATACATTGAGTACCTTTTCTTTGCCAAATTCCTTTGCCCACTTGCTGTTGGCCGGATCAGGTATGACATCGAGCAACAGGCAATGGAAAACCATGCGGAGCCTGGTGGGACAGAAAAAAAATTGCTAAATGAGAAAACACAGACTTTACCGAGCAACTGATTTCCTCTCTGCTGCTGCCTAGAAATCTGATGTCTCCTGCACAGCTAAGACCAATCGATTATAATAAAAGTTGCAAGTTTTTGTTGCTGTTATTTTAATGCTATCTGCTGTAGTGATAGTCGATGTAGTAAGTGTGTAGATTAGTGAGAAGGAGGTGGGGTATCGTCTGTTATATATTTCAATGGCTTATAGATGGGTATACTGTAAATAGCTAGAAAAAGAGATGGGTGCGCTCCGTACAGCTGTGGATACCCTCCACCATACCACTTCTATCTCCACATTACCTCTGCTGTACTGCTGAGGTCTGGCACACACACACAAGCAGCAGGACGATCACAAGGACGATCACACATACTCCAAGGATGACCGCTTGGCTCTCCTCTGAAAAGCAGACAGTGAAACAGGGAATAGATGTGAAGAGGGAGCATTTCTATATTTTATTTATGAAAATACGAAATATGAAGTCTGCACACTTACAAAATATAACTTTTGTATTTTAACAAAGGCCGCAGATGTTTTAGGCAGATCCAGCACCTTGTAACTATGTTTTTTGGGGAAGTCCACGATCTAGTCTTGGTTTATGTTTAATTTATGGACGTCCTTATGCAGTTGTGCCCCTAGTGGACATTTGGAGGCATGGCAAAGACATACAGACGACATGCTGAGCCAGTGTCATTCACATGTCTCTTATGCAGCACTGCTGGACGGTGCGAGGTACTTCACATTTTTGACATTGTGTGCCAATTGTTATTTTAACATTGTGAAGAAATTTGTCTTTGTTTTGTTGTTGTTTTGTTTATAGGATGTAAAAATAAAGCTGACTTGACTTGACAAGATGCTCTGTTCATTCCACGGTGGGACAGCGATGCCAGACAATCTGTGCTCTTCCAGCTATGTCATTACAGAAAGTCTGGTCTTAATGGTATTATATAATCAATCAGATTTTCCCACATCCTGTACAACATGTCCTCCTGGACCATCAAAGAATATGTTAGTCTCTCCATTACATGCACTGTACTGTATTTGGTGTGAAACAAACTGAACTGCCAAAACAAATTTCATCGAGCATTAATCCCTTGAACTGTATTTTTTTCCTTACATTTCTCCTTAAGTAGCATCAAAGTAAAAAAAAACATTTTTCCATATTGTATGACAATACATCACATACATGTTCTGTATCTACTGGTTGCAGTGCTTCTTTGAAGCTACATCACACTTATACTGAGGGAAATATTCAATCCCAAGATGCCATTGTTTTATGGCTGCAGCATTGCATCAGATAGAAAATATCTAGATGTCTTGTGCATCATTTTATACACATTTTCCTGTAATTCAAAAGAATCTGAGCTAAAGTTTTGCAGGTTTGAATGAGGCTTAGCCACGCAACAATGACAAAACCACCCAGGGTAGCGGCAGAGCTGAAGAGGTTAAAGTAATCTTGAAAGGTGCTTACGCTCGATGAAGAAATTGATCCGTGTGCCATCAGGTCCCTCTCCTTGTGCAGTCCAAGCTGTCATCCACAGCCAGTAGCTGGCTGGAGGCAGGTCCTCGATGATGAACTTCGTCTCTGATGACGATACACTGTCTGAAATACAAAGTTATCAACACACACATTAGAGGAGTTTTGTTATATTACAGCTCTGATTGACTGCATTCCAGGAGGACATACATCACCAATAACAAGTCCAAACTTAGATGTACAGCGCCTCATAACAGAAGTGTGAACAAAGCCATATTGTTTGTGGGGAAAGTGTTTCTGGATGTTACTAACTGTACTTACAAGAGCGCCGGGATTCGGGGGTTTTAATGTAGATGGTGTATTTCCTGATGCATCCTCTGCGTTGTTTCCTTGGAGGCTTCGTCCAGGTCAACGTCACTTTGTCTCCCTCAACGTGCTCTTTGACAGACGGACCTCCTGTTGGGGCTGCAAACCGCAAGCAATTATTTAATTCATTTAATTAATTATTTAATGTTTGCTGGAGCTGTGATGCCTCAGTTATAGCGTGTCAATTTCTGTAAAGTGAATTAAATTAAAATAAACTAAATTAAACCATAAATAAATAAATAGATAAATAAATTAAATACTACTAATTAAATTAAGTACTACTAAGAATACCACTAATAGTAACAATAGTAATAATGTTAGGAAAATTTTTGCTGTTATTACTATTTGATTTGATAATTTTATTAATACTGAAATAACCGCATCTATGTTTATCACACAGACACTCCTCAGCTGCAGCTCTTACCTGACTCCAAAGTACTGACACCCGTAAACCTGGCTTTGCCCACCGCGCTCTCATAGAGGACGTACACCTCTCCCTCATAACACTCATACGGCTTCATGTCTGCAGAGGAGGTACAGAGACGTCGCCCAGGACAAGGAGGGAATACAGCAGTGAAGGATTTTAGAAACCAAAGAGTAAAAGAGTGAAGAAATAAGCAAGGTGGAGAGAGAAAAAATGTGGTTGTCAGCCCCTGCTGAGAAGAATGGGACCGTGCATATCACAATGTAGCAGCCTCTCTTCATGTCAGCTAGTGTTATCAAGTTGCAGAATCATAGTTAACATCATGAAAATAAAAACACAAAGTTACAGTGTCAGTTTGGATCACTGACAATGTAGAAATTCAAGGCTTGGTTATGAATCAGGTCTTATTCCACATGCATCTGTTGTCATTCTTCATAATGTACCTGTGATGACAGCACGGTTTTCATTCTGGCCCAGTCTGACCCACTGGAACTCTTCCACCCTCCGGTCCTCTGGGTACCACTGCACCAGATAGGCAGAGGGTGGAAATGAAGTTACAGGCTTTCTCCAGGAGACGATGACACTGTGGTTGTCTGCCGTTACATGCACATCTTGAGGAGGCTCAGCTGGGAAACAGTGGAAAGAGGGGTGTTTTATCTATGTATGCAATTACAAGATACTATCCCAACGCTGTGCACAGTGTTGTTCACATGAGTGATGAAAGATGGCAGTCAGCCACAGAAAAGGAGTGAATGCTTTACCAGTTTTGTGGAGGCTGGGAATTGTTGCAGGAGGGGACAGTCCCTTGGAGTTGCGAGCAAACAGAGTCACCTCGCAGCCGCCACAGGGCGGGACTGAATAATGACTGTCTTTGGCACTGGCGACATTGGTGAAGGTGAATCCTGTCTTGAGGTTGTGAACTCTGACCTGGTAGTCTAAAATCTTCCCCCTGGCGTCGGAGTCGTTCAACTTCTGCAGCGAGAGAAGCTTTGTGAGTCAGCTTCCTTGGAAAGTTTATTTTTTAAAAGTAAAAAAAAGCAAGTCCAACAGCTTGTTCTATCTTAGACATCTTGACCTTCACATTTGTTGATCACTAAAGGACACAGAATGGAGAGTTAAGAATGGAGATTTAAGTAACTTCATG
>OMLF01036044.1:1465-12678 GCA_900302615.1 Holocentrus rufus
CACTCCAGAGAGAGCGCCAAGTGGGAAAAAAAAAAAAAAGCTCCAAGAAAACCCTGCCTTATCTGGCTTTCCCATTTGGATTATATATCTCCGTACGGGACATTATTTGTGTTGTTCCCAATGTGGTCAATTTCTGCAGCGGCCCGTGTGTAATCTCTCTGGATGATATCTATAGACAACAAAAAACCTGTATAATCTCTGCAGATATTTCACCGCAAAGACCTTTAACAAGACAAATTCCCCCCCAAAATAACATATGACAACACGGAGCAATAAAGCATAGAGGGAGGGCGAGGAATAAAATGAAGTCGGTGTAAAACCTTTGTGGTAGGCGATGGTCAACTCCACATCAGAAAGGCTTTTTGGAAAAGAGCTGGACAGACTATTTATTAACCCTGATACCCTGCAGACACACACATATACGCACACACACACACTCACAGCCAATAACGCTATCCACTGTGATAATACAGCCTACTATACTCTCTGTGATAATACACTCAGTGATCCCTATCAGCTGTACATGAAGTGTCAGACAGAAAAGGAAAAGTGCGGAGATTGGACAGAGAGAGAAAGCGGTTGGCTAGTTATCCCCCTATGCTAGCATGCAGATTAGAGCCCTGCTGGATTCCTCTACATGTAATTGAAGTGAGGCGCTTATCTGGAGCGTCAGTGGATAATATAACTTCCCCAACATTGCAAGATGTTATGAATAGAAATGAATATCTTAAAAAAAAATGGTTGAAATCACAGCGGCGTGCGTGCAGGTGCATGCGTGGATCATGCATGGATATGAGTGTGTGTAGGCGCGTGCATTTGTGTGTGTGTGTGTGTGTGTGTGTTTGCAGTGCAGCGCCCGAGGATGCAGTGCTTTAGTTGACAGTGAGGTAATGATGAATGTAAGCCGGGGAGAGCCGGGGAGGACACCAGGCAGTGTCAGGTGTCGGGAGCGATGAAGGGAAGGGATACCTGGTATATTTGGTCCCCTCAGGCTTCAAGTGACAGGACACAGTGTCAGGGTGTTATCGCAATGTTTGTTTTCAGCCTTCACATCATTATAGCGGGCGTGGAGGGGAGGGGAACACTTGTAGGATCAGATACAAGGAGCCCCTTCAGGAATAATCCTCGCTTTTTTTCTCTCTCTCTGATCCCTGTTTGTGTACAGTTCTTAGATGTGTGTTTCACTCCCCGTCGCCGTGACCTCCCCCTTTTTCAAGCCTTCTGCTATCTCTCTTTGTGTGTGTGTGTGTGTCTCCTCTTCCATCCCTCTGCACCCACCGGGCGGTCCTGCTGGGTGTCACAGTCGATTTTACTTCCCTCCTGCTGCTTCTCTTCATTGGCCTACAGAGAGAGAAACAAAAACGAAGTAAAACAAGGGGTGTCCCCCCACGAGTGATTCAGGCACCCCTTTGACTAATCAGTAAGAAGATGAATCATCCCTTCAAGTTTAATTAAAATTGGACCAGCGGAGTTTGAAATTTTGATCTTTAATCATAGTGCCCCCGCCATGCCAACCAGTGTAATATTTTAAAATGCCAGAACGCGGTGCCAGACTGCGTCGAGCCCTTCCAGTTTTCATCAAAGTCAGACCGGTGGTGTCTGAGATGTCACGTTTGAGTTAAAAATGTCTCAACTTTATTTACAGCGTCGATTAGGGCAATCAGTGATTTTTTTATAAAACACTTGAAAACAGTGTGGAGATGTTTCATCCTCCCACCACGGAATCAGAATCAGAGCAAAATCAGATCAAACAGCTGAAAATATTTTTTTAAAAATCGCTTGCTGGATCTTATCGTAGCGTTCCAGCATTTTGTGGTTTTGTGAGGCGAGGATAATGCTACATCTGCAGGGTTGTCGGCCAAATATATTAAAAAAACAAACACAAAACGATAACATATTACAGTATGCAATGACTAAATCATGTTATTTCTGCTTATTATTTATGATTATTGTTTCTCCTGTTTTAACAACAGAACAATTGGCAAATGGGATCCAGAAATCCTATCGATTGTCACCATAGTCAGAAAAAAAATAGATGTGGATAGAAGCTGAAAGCCCTGATGTGACAGCAGCACTTGAGAGGACAATGCTGGAGAAAAGAGAAATTGAATCGGAGCTGTCCTTGGTCCTGAGCGACCAGCCATTTCTAGGTTGTCGGGCTGTCAACATTTTGTCAGACTTCCCTCTGAGGGCTTGTTTAGATAAAGCCGCTGCACTTCCCTCTGACTCTCTGCCCGCATCCCAGAATGCCGCGGTGCAGACTGCTTGACCCGGAGTGTACGCCGGCCCTTTATGGCGCTTGCCTCTGTTTCTGGCTGTAAGTTCAGGTTGTAAAAGTTTATCCCCTTTATGTACTTTAACAGCCTTTAATATCAGCTCATAAACTAGCACCAAACAGGCCATGGAGGCCCCCTCTCCCTCAGATAGATAGCACACTGATGAACACACTGCCAATTAAGGGGTCCACATCCTCCAACACCGACTGCCTCAATCAGGGAGGGAGGGGGCTGCTGGATGACTGTGGGCATGTAAACATGAATGCATGAGTGTGTGCGTGGGCAACACACATATACACTCACACACACACACACAAGGACTTTCCTCTGAGGTGAAATGTGTGTATGTGTTAGACTAAGGGAGAGTGTGTATGTGTGTGTGTGTATGCGTCCCAGCGGAGTGTGTAATCTCTGCTGTCTCTGTCTCCTGCCTGGCTGTGACGCAGAGGGAGGATGTGATGGAAATCTCCCTCTATTTAAATCCACCGCTGGCACATCAAAGCCTGCTGCTGCTGGAATAACAGAAATAATTAGACACAAACGCCTCATTTACATAAAAATGTTAATTAATCTCTCTCTCTTAGCCCAGTCAGGCTGAGATGGCCCCGTGTATATCTGTCTGTGTGTGAGTGTGTGTGTGCGCGGCATTGTACATTTTTTTTTTGGTCAGTGAATGGCGGTTAGTTAACCCCTCTCGTTCAAATCTAACCCCCACAACAGCCGTCCCGTACACAAAGCCATGTGCGAACACTGTTTGACTGCCCCGCGTGTTTGATCTGGCTAATGGGCCTGCTCCTATTTGTCTCTGTCAAACACGGCCGGTCAGATTTCCTCCTCCCGCCCGGATGGATTCATCTTATGGAGATGAGCTTTCCACAATGATTGCACAAACACTCACGCTGTTTATCCAAACCACCACCACAAATAGACCTCATGGATCGCGGGATGTTTGCTCGGACCTGCTGTCGGTCCATGTTTGGGTTTGAACGTCCCTCCAGCTGTCGGAGACAATGATTTGATCTGTCAGTTTTTTTGACAGGAGGAAATTTTGGATCAGGTGGATTATGAGATGGAGACATTTTTACTTGGACTTGCAGATCAGTGGTTTGACTACATGTTGCGTTTCCATTGAAGGATACGGAAAAAATAGATAACTGTATCTAAAGTAGAAGTTTCTTTGCTGCAGTTATTTCAGTGCTAACCCCTTAAATTCAGATTATCCCTTAAATTTCCCCTTAAGTAGCCTCAAAGTTAGAAAAAAATCCATATTGTACGACAATGTCACACACATTCTGTATCTGCTGGTTGCAACGCCTTATTGAAGCTACATCACACTTATTGAGTGAAATATTCAAACCCAAGATGCCATCGCTTTATGGATGCAGCATTACATCAAACAGAAAATCAAGAACAAAGTTCTGCCCTGACAAATGCATTGATGGGACTGGCAGAGTTGAAGAGGTTAAAATGCATCAAGATTGATGGATTTTATTTTTTCCGATACTTAGTATGTGCTATACTCACTTTCTGCTGTAGTTTCTGATACCGCAATCTGTGTTTGTGTGTGTATGAAAAGGTGACAGACAGTTGAGTGTAAACTAGACACACACACACACGAATGCAAAATACCATATAAATAAAAATATAGCACTAAATAAAAAAAATAAAAAAATACTACTGATCTGAATGAATTTTAACATTTAAATATCCCTTAACCCCACCTTTTATATACAGTAATAAAAAGACAAGCAGTTGTTCTGGTAATAGTTTTGTTTCAAGATGCCTTTTGAATCCGGCTCCTTTGCATATGAAAAGCGAAACCTGGGCCTCTATGATCTCTATATCTCTTGTATTTAATATTCTAGATTACAGTCGTCTGTAGAGGTGACCTCCTACACCTTTCATCTCTGTCTACTTAACCTGAGACAACGCTCTCTAACTGGAGAGTACAGACACACCAACTTGAGCCTGATTGTAACAAGCACTTAGATCTGCTTCTGCGCACCCCCTAACACCAGGGTTTTATTAGAACAAGCATTTACATCAGCCACTACACCGCCTTTATTAGATCTAAGACCTCTTACATCATTCAACATATGCGTCCACAGCGCACACTCTCAGACACACACACATATGCGCACACAAACACACACACATGCACACACACTTTCACTTCTAATTCTTCCCTCCCTTGTCTTTAGTTACCAGGTCAGGGTTTATCAGTCTGGTCCGCTTTGTTTAAATAACAGTTTGCATGGAAGACGAAGAAGAATAGTGGAGACAAAAGGAGTAGTTACATTTTTTAAAAAATCACCTTCATTTTTTTTTTTTACGTTGGGAGTGATGCACTTGGATGTTGATTGTTTGGTTCTGAGGGCTTCAGGTGTTTTCAGGTGTGAAGGCACCCAGCTGAATCAAGCTCAAGTGCGTTTGTCTTATAAATTCAGTTTATTTGAACTCGGGTCAGATTAACTGCACCAAGACCAAAATCTGGTGGTTATACAGGATCAATCAAACTACACTTCAGTTCATCTGTGAATAGATCCAGTACAAATAAAGGAAATTACGAATTTCATTTAACACATTTGTGACATTATTTTTGGAATTTCATGTACGTAGTTAACTTTGTAGTCTCAACGCATCTAGTTTCTTCACTCATTCATTGAGTTATTTTATATAAGTCTAATCTAAGTTTATAAATCATGTTTACCTGATTTGTTGCTGCTGCAGGTAAAAAGTAAACAGTTGAGTCTGTAAAACCAGTCAGACAAGACTTTGGTAATAAAAACTTTCTGCTGCTCATCTTTGTTGTAAACATCAAAGCAGTATAATAAATGTCAGCGTTAGAAGGTGTAACTTGCGATTCATTTTGCTTTTATGGCGAGTCCTGCTTTGTGCCAAAATATTTATTATAATGATGTTCCCACCCCTTTGACTGATTCCAAATGGTGATGTGTGAAACCCATCTGTAGTCTAAACAATATAATGTAATAAATTGAGGGCTGATTTGTACCCTTAGAGGCTAAAGGGGCCAAAGCTGGAGTCTTTTTGACTTCACTTCACTCTGTTGTCTCTTCACCATCTCGCTCTTTGTATTCTATTTTACAATAACAGTCTTTTCTTTGTGCTCTGTTATTTTTTTTTTCTAGAAGGTGTTTTCTGGGAAGATAAAATCAGTGTGTTGCAGAGTGTGTCCCGCTCTTTAAAGCTTTATTTCCACGAATCTAAAGCGATTCTGTTTGCTGTGACTATTTTCTGTGTTTCATCTCTCTCTTTTTTTTTTTTTTTTTTGTAAACTTGCACCGTGCTGTACCAATCAGACTTACCAATATAGACATTTTATTTTGTACCGAAGCCCTTTCCTATTTCTAAAGCTGTGTGTCTCTAAGCGCTGCTGTGCCGTGCGACTATCCAGCAGCTCTATCGACTGCGTTTCTGCTCCTCCGGTCTGGTCTCGGCTGCTCCTTTCATTTACTCAGCCAGCGCACAACAGCCCTGCTCCGGGGAGAGCCGCTGAAACAAGACTTCATCAATTCCAGATGAAACACCAACATTTCCTCCCATTACACCAAAGCGCCGCTCCCACTCGCTCTCCGCGATCTCTCACCGCTCTGCTCTCGGTGTGTGTAATGAGGAATGGGACCGTGTGCATGCGTTGTATGTGGGGATTGTGTGTTTATGTATGTGCGTGCGTGTGTGTGTGTGTGTGTGTTTGTGTGTGTGTGTGTGTGTAATGGGCAGAGAGGCAGTGAGAGAGATGGATTTTGTTCGAGGACTGGGGCAAGAGGCAGAGAAAGATAGAGATGTGCAGAGAAAGAAAGAAGAAGAAAGAAAAATCCTACAGCTTGATCGTCTCTTAAAGCGACAGGAGCTTCTCATCTCAGCAAATCAGTAATTATTATGACACAGCAGGATTCAAACCTGCAGCCAGTGAAATCATGAAAGATCTCACATTTGCTGTTCTTCGGTGTCTGGTAGGTTTTTCCCAGGAAAAACCCCTCTTGCACGCAGGAAGTGATGCGTTTAAGGTTTCTGGTTTGTTTGGAACAGAAGGAGATCTGATATTTACACTGCAAATAATCTCCATTTTAACATTTAGTCTCATGTTCAGTGTTTTTCTGCAAAAATCTGCAAGCAGGATGAGATAATCCCACTTGTTTCCAATGCTAATCAGCTTGTTTCCAGAATTTTCTTGAATCAAGTGTCATTTTCTTGACCCCAGTGGGCCGATCTGCCTTATTCGGCCTTGCTTCAACATATTTATACTTAAAATTCCTGAAACAAGTGAAACTGCATTGACAGCAAGTGGGATTATCTCATCCCTCTTGTGGATTTTTTGACTGATCTTGAGGTGTGTAGTGCAGAAACGCCACAGCAGTGAGCGCTTAGCACCAAAGATTTCAAAATAAAAGCCGAGATTCTTGCAGATTTCTGCTGTAGTTCGCATTTTTTGTATTTGACATTGGGTGCGCACCCGTATGCTGACTTTTAATTCTTTAAGCTGCAAGATTACAAGCGACCAATTGCAAGGAGGTCAATGGTCAGGGCTCTAACGGCTTTCCAATTGCCCTGTGACACGGTGATCTGTGGGAACACCGCAGCACTGACCGCGTACCGCCCTCCCTCATCTGTGCCCGACTCCAGCCCTAAATCTCCAGCCCTGACGCGCCTGCATTTCCAGCATTTGAAACACTTGACTCGGAAAGCTAACGCGGACAGTTTTGACAGTTCCCCACACATAAAACACCCTCATTAACACCAAAACGACGGGCTACAGGGCTTTTGGACCGAAATGGGAATGTCTCTGCCTCTCCTGCTCCAGCTGCTATTCAACAATTAGATGGCTGTTTCATTTATTATTGAGACAGTGAGTGCCCGTCGAGCCGCATTGAAACTACTCCGTGCGTGATTGCTCAGGTGCCCGCGGAACTACGGCGTGAGGATAATGAAGTCTTAACAGGACGGGGGGAAAAAAAAACCTGCCTTTACATTGGGCTGCATTTGTGTTTTGAGCCTCGTTTGGAGTGTTTATTGATTTTTTTTTTCCCCATCATATGAGTTCATAAAATCCAGTCTATAAGCCTGGCCACAGAACAGGGATCGACAGCCTTTACAGTTTGATCTCAATTGGCCAGGAGTATAAAATCAGGCAAAACACAGCATCTCCCTCGCATGTGCATGTGCGTGCTGTCTGCCTGCATCTGTCTGTGTCTGTTCCCTCAGTCTTAAGCGGAACAATACCTCTCTCCCACGTTGGCGTCTCTTCTCTCCTCATCAAGGTCAGTGTGAATACACTTGGCCGCGAAAGAGAGGAGAGATTTGAAGAAGTCTCTCACCTTCTTTGTGGCTCGCTCTGTTATATAAACAGTTCCTTGCAGCAGACAAGTCATAAAGGAAAAAGGTGCTACAGTCACTGTCTGTCAAAAGTAAGTAAAAGAAATCGGCTCAGCACTGAAACAGCGGAAAACCAACGCCGATCAGAAACCGCACAAAACCAGCAGAGCAGCGTTTTGAATTTAGGTCTGCTCCTGCCGCTCGCCAGAAATGTGTCACTTACACTCGTGGATGTGGGTAGGGATAAAAAAAAAGTTTCCGCATTACTCATTTCATTTAACCAAGGAGCGCGGCGCTTGATAGCGATCCCAGTGGAAATGCTAGCCGCGAGCGAACCCGGTTGCAAAGGGTTGCCTCATTTTTTGGGGGAGTGAAATTTTAATTTTTTCTCCCCCCACTGCTCGCTTCATTTTTTTTTTCTTTTTCTTCATGCTTTTTTGCGCCGAGGAGGCGACTCTGACAGAGTGTCGCCCTGTCGCTGTGAACCTTCCAGTTGTCTTTACTTTACAGAAACATCCCATCGACCCGCGTTTAGTTCCAGCAGGAAATGCTGCCGACTCGTCGCAGTCAGCGATTATTCCCTTTTACTTTAAGGGCCAGTGAGGGGATGCAAGCCTAGAAAGAGGGAGAGATAGCCTCTGTAATAAATAATAAATGCGCGAGATGGATGGATGGATGGGTGGAGGAATAGATGAATGGACGGATGGATGAGTAAATGGATGAATAACAGATGGATGGACGACCAATCGAAGCGAGCAGATGGATCCGTCTCGGGCTGCTTTTTTGTAGAACTGGCAGGCCGTGGGTTTTGCCGGGAAAAAGGCTCCCGTCCCGGCTTCCTGCTCAGGTTAGTGCAGAACAGAGGGTTGGACCCAGATGGAGGCGTCGACGGAGGAGAAAAAGGGGGGAGTTGAAAGAGAGCCTGCCTGTTTGTGGTTATTTGATAAAGAAGCTTTTCCCCCGGCAGATCAAAGCGCCGGCACCGCGGCAACACCTCCGAAACGGCATTTTACGTTCTCTCTCCGAGTCTTTTTCTTTTTCCTCGGCAGTGTTTCTGCTTTGAGGAGTTTCGGCGGAGTCGAATTCGGTCCTGTGATGTTGAAGTTTGGAGGTGCTGTTCTCCTGGTCGGCCTCTCGGCCCTCGGCCCGTTACAATGCTGCACCATTAGGGAGCGTGCCTAAGAACTTCAATCCTTTAGTTCTCTCTCTTTGTTTTTTTCACACCGAGCGCCGCGTTTTTTTCTGAAATCTGGAGATGCTGCATCGACTCTGCCAATGCACTTCACGGAGGAAATGAAAACAGATCTTATTTTTTATGATCCGACTCAGTTTTGGAAAAGTTCACCGTGTGCTTGTCTTTTTGTTCCACTCCCGTAATGATGTGACATTCTGCAATTACCCCTTCATTTTTCCATTCATTTGCTGTTATACAGATTGAATTGCAATGAGCGCACAATGTACAATGAGTGATTTACTCAGATATTGTATTGGAGCGCTGGCACTGTGCATTTCCACTTTGTGAGACTTTTTCCTGTTACTGCATTGCATTTCAGAGAGAAATATCGTCCATTTCCCTGCACTGCATTCATCACATGGCTGTAGTTACGAGTTATGTTGCAGGATCAGCTTTTCCATACAAAACATTACATAAACTCATACAATCTGGGTGTAAATTAGCCAACAGTATATGGAGCTGTTAGAGCTACAACATTAAAAAAACTTCTTACAGGTTAATTCATCAATAATTTAAAACTCTGAAAGGAACAATTCTTCACAGTGACTGCTTTTACTTTTCATACTTAGCTACATTTTATTGCTAATACTAATTTAGAAGCTAGACTTTTATTTATAACGGAGCTTATTTTTCATTTTGGTATTGCTGCTCCTACTTAAGTTAAGGATTTGATTGCTTTTTCCACCGCTGCACATATAACCCTCAGCTCCAAGATTACCAGTCACAGTTCATATCAGCAAATAAAGGAGGAACACTGTATATAAGAAGATATAGGAAATGACAGCAATATTAGGAAAGTGTAAATTCCATGCTGGTCTCAGAATACCAAAGCGTGCACCATGATCTGCAGAAGAGAGCCCCGGCTTGAATCGCTCGGCATTAACTCCCTTTGAAATTGAAGATTAAACTCTTCAACCCTTGCTGGTCCCGTCGGTGGGTTGGTCATTATAAATGCATGCTGTTCAAACCCGCAGAACTTTGATTTGAAATTCCAGTGGAGATCCCAGGGTTTTTCAAAGAAACCAAATCTGACCTACTGAATTACACAGAAAACGGTATATGATGATGCATGAGACATGTAGATGTTTTCTATTTGATGCAGTTCTGCAGCCGTAAATACAATGGCATCTTGGCTTTGATTATTTCATTCAATATAAACCTCAATAAAGCTACAAATATAGAATATGGACATTGCCGACCTTTTTTTCTTACTTTGCAGCTACTTAAGGTGTAATTCGAGGGGTAAATCAGAGCTGAAGGGGTTAAACGCTCTGCGAATGCGAGCCCTGAGCCCTGCTTTCCCCTGAGGAAACTTTCCAAAGCGGCCCGTAATGTGCTCGGCGACACTTTCCTCCTAAAGTCCCCAGACTTTGTTGAAATGGATTTCGAAAGGCCGAGACGCGCCGTGGATGACGAGTCCAGGGACCCGAAGGAGCTTTGGGGGGATTTGTCGTTCAGAGACAACGACAAGTCGGCCGTGGCTTGTTTTCGGTTGCATATTTGGCATGTTGATTGTTAATAAGGCCTGTAATAACCGGGCTGTTTTAAACCATCTCTCCTAATTTAGATTAGATGAAGCTTAATGATCCCAACAGCGTACAATTATATCTAATCAACAGAAAGCCATCTTATCGCTCTCTAGATGCTTTTAGAGGGGCCAGAAGGTACTTTGCGGTGGCTCAAATATGGTGGCGATATTTCGGGATGCTCCGCCATTATTTCTGTATCTCTCAGTATGAGTCAGAATATACCGCATGGTCCGTCTCGCTAAGACTGTCCATTAGTGGCATTCCAGTGGTGTGTGTGTTAATATTCGCCAGCATTTATGTGCCTAAATGCATGTGTGTGCCAGTGTCCTGCTTTTATGCGTGTGTGTGTGTGTGTGTGTGTGTGTGTGCGTGCAGCCCTAAAGTAGCCCTCTCTGCGTCACTCAGCGCCATCCACATTGCTTTTCCTATCAAAGACGACGCTTTTAGCCCCCGGCCAGCGCTCGCATTGCTCTTTTGTGTCTGTAAGTGGTGGACCGTGGACGGAATTTTTAAGCGCGAGTGTCTGAGTGTGTGTGTGTGTGTGTGTGTGTGAGAGGGAGAGAGAGAGATAGAGATACACCAAGAGAGAGATAGAAACAGAGGAGGAGAGAGGGAGAGAGAAAGAGAGAGGGGAGGAAGGGGAGCGGAAAGTGTGTGTCGTGAACTCTGCGCGGAACAAAGTGCTTTAAGAGCAAAGTTTATCAAAGCGTATCAGGATACATTGAGATGAGTGAGAGAGAGAGGGAGAGAGAGAGAGGACAGGAAAAGAGAGAGAGAGAGGGATGAAAAACCAAAAATGTGAGCTGTCGCAGACTTCCTAAATCGCCTCGCATCCCCCAG
>OMLF01036051.1:11614-26936 GCA_900302615.1 Holocentrus rufus
TTTAATTTCTCTTTCCTTTTTGTTGGTACATGCTGCTGTTTTTGTTGGCATTTTGTTTGGTACATGGATGCTGTGTCATCTCTGTCCATAGAATAATTGCTGTCATGGTGTTATTCACTGTATAATGCAGGTGAATGAATGAATGAATTAAAGGAATACTCCAAAGTTTACAATGTATCATGTGTGTTTGAAATACACGGCTTAGAATTTAAAAAAAACAAAACAAAACAACAAACAAAAAAAAACGTGGCTTGTTTTAGGAGTTGGATGGTACGAGTTTCATTCCAAGACATGTATTTCACTACTATGTAACATACAATACATTGTGTTTAGCTTTGGAGTTGCTGTAAGGTTCATTTTTTTCACTTTTATGGAGCTAGGCTAATGACTCCTGTATCCTTCAAGTCTTTATGCTAAGCTAACATGAAATGCTACACATAGGAACCGGATTAGTGGACATACAGAGGTGAGTGGTCTGGGTAGTCTCAGTCTGGGTAGGTCAGAAAAAGGGCATTTTGACCAAAATGTAGGAGTAACAGTTATTGCTGAAAATGGACTTTGTCACATTAAGCAACATTAAAACATAAATATTTACATTACTTTACAATTAAAATATTAAAAACATGCGACTATTTTCTTTCGTCATTCGCATGGGTTTTTAATTGATGTGTATGGGAAATGCAACAGATTTCCGTCTGGGTTTAGTGCTAATGTGACCTCCCCTTAACAGTCACAATCTTGACACACAGTTTTTGGGGGGACAATTTCAAGACTTATTTGACTGTGCTCAGTTTCCCATTTTCATAAAGGACTTCTATTAAGTTTTTTGAGGCTGACATCGAGTGCCCAATTGCACTGTGCTGAAGACTAGCATAAGAAGCTTGCCAAGTAAATGATTAATAGAGATATTACTCAGTACAGTTTTTTTTACTGTAATAAGCCAGACATCTTTTACTATTAATTAATGCTGAATTAGCTTATACAGTCAGTACAGTCTTCAACTGTTAATTAATATCTTCGTGAAAATTTGCAACGTCAGTGAATGCTAACTAAACGCAAACTACAGGGACAGAATTCTTTATTAATGCTTATTACTACATTAACTAATGTTGATTAATGTACTTATACCTGCACTAAGCAATTTTTACAACTAGGTGCCAAGAGCAAAAAAATCCATTTGTATGTAAACAAATCTATCCTTACTTCCCTTCCTCTACACCAGGGCATCACTTGTAGAAATCTAAAGTAAAGAAAAAAAGTGTTTCTTGTTGGAAAGGAGGAATACATTTTATTTTGGCAAAAAACTTGTTGATTACTTGGATTACGTTGTCTCTGTGCTCCAGCTGGAAATTGGGAGTTGTAATTTTGCTTAATGTTGCTCTAATATCTTAGTTAACATCTTAGTAAACATTAGCACTTGGAGTGTTGTAATAATTTTGACTGGTCCTGTCACCTGGTGACATTTCTAAAATATTTACACATAGTGAACAAGAATTTAGAGCATACACCTTCTTTGACACCTTCCTTACTTTTTCTTTCTTTTTCATATTATTGTTGCAAGAATCACAAAATTATGTATGGAAAAGAGTTGAAACGCAAATATTTGAATGACTTCTTCAAATATTACTTTGTTAATATTGCAATTAGTATTTCTTAAAAACATCTACTACTATACTGCTACTACCACTACCATTGCAGCTGCTTCAACCAATTAGCAGTGCCCTACCATTGATCCAGTACACCTAACCAACCACCTTGTACACCCTAACAACTGCCACAAACATAGCAACATTCTAGTTCACCCCCTTGAAACACCCTAGCAAGTGCCTAGCAACACTCTAACAAACACACAGTACACCCAAGCAACCCCCTGAGTACATGTTAACAGCCATGCAGTACACCACAGTAATCACCTAGAAACACCCCATCAATTGTACACCGTAAGAGCGGTCTAGAAATACCCTTGCAACCACTTATTACACCCTTACAACTACCTACAAACACCCTAGCAACCACCTTGATATAAGTAATACTGATTCAAGGACTTGAGGGAGTTTAAAAAGTAGTTACAGTAATAGAAATGACAGTAGTTGTTTTGTTTGAAGTAGCTGAAGTGTAGTTGAGGTGTTGAGTTACTGCTGCTATTGGAACTGCTGTTAAAACTACTGCTAATGCTCTTGCCCTGCTATTTAGTGGTAGTGCTAGTGCTTATTAAAATATTTAACTTAATTTTTCACCAATCATATTCAAATTTGCGACATACTCTGTTGTTCTCACTGATTGCCTTAACTGTCAGTTATTGTGCCAGCAGGCAGCCAGCATTTTGTGCTTTGAGTATTCTTGTTGATAATGCTCTCTGTCTGTGTCAGATGAAGCACTCGCTATTCAGCCAAAGCGCCTGATGGCATGTTCACATAGGTGTTAATTTTCACCACAAGCAGTCGCATGGCTCACCAGTGTTCCACACGAGGCATTCTTCCTAATTTTTAGGAGAGCAGGGCAGGATTTAACAATACTAGAAACCCAGAAACAGCAATATTTAACTTCTCATTCATTGTTGGTTGTGAATTGTATATCATAGCAGTTTCCCTCCTGGTGAGATTAAAATAAAAATGTACAGATAGGCTACTCAACACTCCTGCGCCCAACACCTGCACCTGATTGGTCAAGCATGCCTTTTGAGCGCTTTTTAAACTGGAAACAACATGCTGGCTGTCCAGTAAACTTTGTCAAATTTCTCCAAAACTATCCACAAAAATTGGTTTCTTAATTAATTTAATGTGAGACATAGGCTGTGCAGCTGGTGAATCATGCTTCTTCATGTCAAATCTACACTGCCTAGTCGAGATGTTTGTTTAGAAAGTTCTGGGAGGCAGAGAGCTGCAGCAGCTGCCTGGGATTTGCTTATTTTGGAAATCAGTCTACTTCATGCAAATGAAGAGGGCACCGATGTTCACAGCACCTCTGAATTCTGGCTATCTGGCCAACTGCCTTGACAATGAATGGGAGGCAGTAAAAATTCATGCCCATGTGAATGTAGCATAACACTGGATTCAGACTGGACACAGAAGCATTGCAAAGTGTTAATTCATGCGCGATTAGGCGCTTGGCTGTTCACACCAGAAGCTATTTGTCTATGCCAGCCCACAAGAAAATTCTCTGTTACTCTCTCTCTCTCTCTGTCTCTCTCCCCCTGTGTATGTTTCTCTCTCTCTGACCCAATGAATGATCCATCCACTCGCCGCAACACACCCAACATGCACTGCATGGCCATATCACCAGCGCTGTACAGACAATGAACAGAATGCATCCAACTAACAAATGTTGCCAGATTTGGTGTGTGTACACCAAAACTCCCACTTGGGCACATAGGCTGTGTCTCAGTGGAACATTTGGTAGCTTTGGACATTCGGACACGGACAACACGTGACTTTCAACCAGCCATCGAATAAAGTAATTCTAGCAAATGTAAATGAACTTGCAGGATTTACAGAAATGTAGAATGTAAATTTGGTGGCTTTTGAATTAATACCAGAAGTGTCATGAAGGTCTCATTTACACCTTGCTTTAAAATGCCTTCTTGTTATCTGGATTCTGCTGCATTGTGATCGGATCTCAGTCGGTGGGTTGTTAGGTCAGTGTTTTGTCAATGTATTAATGTAGCTTACTGTATTGCCCCGCCACAGCTTCACATTGTCATGGAGACGGAGGCAGGAAGTGCATGGGCCTAGAGGATGACACGGGAGTTTAACATAGCTGGCTCAAGTATAGGAAGCAGCCTCTGGTGACCATTTGAAGTTAGTTACTACTACAGTTAGTGCATTTGACTTTTCTAACTGTATGTATGCAATAGCATTCAAGGTAGGCCTTACTCCTAATCTGCCTCTCCTTTCCACAGTTACTGTCTCACTCACAGCTTCACCATTGCTCACTAGTATTTGCTTCATGCTGCTGCTTCATGAGTCACCAGCCTGATCACACAAATATCTCACCTCTCTGTCTTCTGCTCCTGAGCCTGCAGCTGTCCCTGCCTTCCTATCTCCTCTTTATGGAAACCCGACTGCCCACATTTTGAAAAAAATATTGTGGATTCAAGTAATAGTTCCCTGAGTGAAATTCTAAATCTGCCATGTATGAAGCTATCAGTGAGGTGTTTCCCAGTCACTTCTAAGTCACTGCTCAAAATGCACCGTCTCCGTCTCCATGGCAGCAACAACTTGCCTCCACTTGTTAATGGGAGTCCAACTATAAGGAGATGCTGGATACATGTTCAATGGCTCTCGGGATTTTCTATGTAGAGGGAAAGTTCAGGTTTTAAGTCAAAACTGCGTGTCTGCGTCAAAACACAAACACTCACCTCAGACAGCGGCTCCCCGATTTCTCAACCCCCAAGTAAACAGGAACACCGATTTCGGAAATCGGGGTAAGGGATTAAAAGAAATCAGTCTACACTTGTTGGATTTCTCCTGGAGTAACCAGATTTCTCGGCCATGTAAACCTTTTAGCCGATTTCCACCCAAGTGCTCATGCACCAAGACACAGATAAAGAAACTGCCTTGTAAATACAAGAAACACACACTGTTAAATGCATGACAGAGCAAAAACTTTTCTACATGCTCGTTGATTTTATGTCAACAATATCTGCGATGAAAACAGAGTTTCCCACGAGTTTAGTGAAGCTCCTGGAAACCCCCGTTTGCATCGGGGCTAACGCCGACTGACTTGTATCCTCTGCCCGGTAATAAGCGCTCAGCGTCCGGCTACCAGTAGCTGCTGCCGCCCGGTAAACTGCAGTGACAGGCTGGAGGAGGTGGCGGTGGGGGAGAAACCCGATCACTGAGGAGTGCATGTAAACGGGATTTTCAGTAATCGGTGTATGGAAGCATAACCCAGTTTCTCTCAGTAATCGGGTTACTTGTGTGCATGTAAACGTACTCCATTTCTCAAAACTTGTGAGCTCGTGGGACCGCGGTTGCACAAGTTTAGTGAAGCTCCGGGGTTGCACAGAGAGTGAAAGAGGAGCAAGAGGAGAGCAGCAAACACTCACACCATCGCACGGCTTTCCGGAAGAAGCGGATTATGCATTTTAATGCAACATTAAATCATATCGATATAAACGCTATTGTCTCGTCCTGTATCTCCTTTGAAAATATATCAATATACCTTAAAAAGTCGATATATCGCCCAGGCCTAGTTGGATGTGGGGAAAAATGAACATTTCCCAGGGGTGTGTGCGACTTAGAGCTCGAGGTCTATGGGCATAAGGTGATAGTGCCCACACTGATGACAAGCTTCATCAAGCTGATCACCTGATGACTGGTATCAGTAATACAACTGGTAGTTTTAATGAAATGGATTTGGCAGCAGGCAATGAATCTCTCTAGTCGTGCTACTGCAGCATTGCTCACCAGGACGATAGTGCCTGGACCGGGCCACAGCTGTTTTCCCCAGCAGGTCAAGCTCACTGGGTTTATGGCAGGCTAACAACTCTGGATCAGGAGGGTGGGAGGGCATCTCCTCTACACCGAAGGCCCCTGATAGTCCAGGTCTGGGTTCTCCAAACCCTCGGGCCTCCAGCACTTGACTTTTGACATCGGACATCTTGCTGCGGACTTCAGCCATGTGGGCCTTCAGGCGGATCAAGACACTGGAGTCCGGGGCTGATCGTCGCACCGCTTGAGGCCGGCGCTCTCGCTTCCTGGAGTGAGGATGGGCTGGGACCAAAGAACACAAGAAAAAGGAAGGAGAGATGTAGGGTAAAATAGAGGGTAGTTGAAAATCCAATTCCTTCTTTGAAACTGCTCAAAAGCCTGAGTCTCCCCTCCATACACATCTGGATATTTAAGCAGGGCATATCTTAGACATTTATGAATGAATGTATCGTGGTTCGGTGTTTTGCTCAAAGACAATCTGCCAGGATATACAGCTGTTCCAATCAACCATGTGACTAATTTTTTTACAAGATGGGCTGTCCAAAGAGCAGGGTCACAACTAATTATACTAGTCCCCATATTATTCTACACATACTGTATTAGCATAGCATATATTCAAATTTTGGTATATTTTCCATATTGTAAATTGTCTCAATAAGTACTACTTTTGTGTACATGTTGTTTTACATGACTTTTGTATTTGCTTATAATGCGTATTGAGGTGAGATTCCTGTAAGCCCCAAGGGGTTTTCTAAATCTCACCTGCACAACTGGCTTCTTTTCTTTTGTTGTTGTGTTTCTGCTGTTTTGTTTTACTGTGCAAATCAATAAATACAAATACATACAAATGCAAATGTTATTCCGCATAACCTAATAAGGACGTAATCCATTATCTCCCTCATACTTCCAACTGTTATCTACTTAATTCATTTATATTGTTGGCTGTGTATGTTTGTATAATCCCAATTTTCTCTTGAGCTATATCCTATTTTTCTTCGTTGTATCCTATTACTATTTGATATGCCCAAAATGTTGGAGTAGTCCTTTAAGTTGGAATGCACACCCAGGTCTAGGTAATATTTGACAAACCCAGATGTGGTTTGTCAAGTGGTTCCTGGGCCTAACTTTGAACATCACCTCTCAACACCACTGATAAGTTTAAATGTAATTCATTAGTGTCATTAAGACAGGTGTGTATCGGGTTAAGTTTAGGGAAAGGTGTCCACAGACCTTGACTGTGCAGCAGGGAAACAGGAGGCTGAGGCTGAAGCCCCCATAGAGATTCCACACTGCTGCGCTCCTTCAGATCCAACAGCTGGATCAGGATGACTGGGTCAATCTCTAAGAGGCTGCTGCTGCCTGGCCCAACAGCATCAACAGGAAGACCACTACCACCATTTCTACAACCAGCAGCACTACTTTGATGTAAGGAGCAGACACTGGGATTGGAACCACCTGTGAAAAAGAGCAGAAAAGACTGTTCGTATGTTTTCCAACTGCTACATGAGAAGTCCACATTTCAGACCTCTTAACCCCGACTCTATATTCAGTGTTGGGCAGTAGCGTTGCTACAAGTAGCAGCAGCGGTAGCGTCGATGTTTCTACATGAGATAGTGTTTTCAGTAGTGAAGCTGTTTTGTGGATCACGCAGCACGGTTGCGTTCACAAAAGCTCGTCTGTCCTGTCTGTGCTTCCTCCACTACCTCCTTGTTCTAAAAGCCAAGCCGTGGCACTTATAACTGATTTATTAATTATTTGATTCAATTGATTTATTTTCCTTTCTTGAATGCTGAGTACTCAAAGAATACTTTGTCATATTGTTTATGTCTCTTCTAACTCTATGTGAGATGGGCCATGAATCTCATGGCATGACACATAAAATTCACTCACTCACAACTCAGTATTGTAAAACATGATCTTAAAAGGTCAATTAAATTTAAACAATCCAGACTTGTGTATGATGGGCAAGTGACATAACATGGAAACTTTTTGAGTTGACCTGAGCAGATTTACTAGTTTGTGGACTACAAAGTAGTGAATCTGCTCAGATTTACGAGCTAGAAAATCCAAGCAGTGTCTAATCAGGTATGTGTAAACTCATACCACAGCAGCTGGTACAGCAACAGCTACCACAGCATTTAAATAGTCAGTGCCTTAGGTTAAAGCTGAAATTGTTTTCAATGAGTTCAAGTTGCTCTTTTTTGTTTTCAAATCTAAAATGTTGACATCTGGTTTGAGATGAGCTGGTGCTGACTTAATCCCACCTGCCATTGTTATTGGGGAAAAGTAGCTGGGTCACATGGAGTATTAATACAACTGTAATTAGCAGTAAAAAGATCTATCGAGTGCTAGCCATAGCAGTTGAGTTTTTAGTGATAAACAATATCTGTTCTCCAAAACAATGAGTTACAAGTGTCAGTATCAGGATTTATATCTGTCCTGAATGGTAAAAAACTAAATTTACTGGTCAGAACAATTTACTGGTGTATAGATTCATTTCACCCAGCCCTAATACCTGTGGCTCCAGCCATGTCGTCAGGAATGTCTCCCTCTTCAGCCTCCAGGTTCTCATTGAACTCCACATCATTCTCTCCGGACCTGTACAATTACATGCAAACATCAACATAGTTTAGGATTGTTGGGACTTTTTCAATATCTATATCATCTCTTTCTTTCCCATTACCTTATTTTGTACTGGTGCAGCAAAGAAGCACAAGAAGAATAGGTGGCTAAGTAAAGGCAAATAATGTAATACCATATTACATTTGATGTTATTACTTTATTGGCAGTTATTACACTATCAGAAAATATTATATTATTGGTCTTTATAGGCTACCTTTCAAACTTTGCTGCTTTTTGGAGCAGGAAGGGTTCTCATCTTTGTAATATGTGGAAACGATTATGTTGCTGTCCTGACACCACATCAATAATCGCACTGATATGCTAATTCATTCCACCAATGGTACCACATGTTCCTTGGCCTGTGGCTTTGATACTTTCCCTACATTTTGATATCCTTTTTTTGTGTTTCAAGTTTCAAATCAAACCATTTGATGTTTGTGTTTATGTTCTCATCCCCTACAGTTAAATTAACCAGTTGTGCCTGAAAATGTGGTAGATTTTACTTTATTCAACCAGTAAGAATTTACCATCATTCTTGAATAGAACTGTCACTGTAATTTGACTTTTTGTTAAATTGCGTCTTGTTGCATTCCACAGAGACTTTGCTTGTAAAATGTCACCCCTGTAGGGTCGATGGAGAGGAGTGTAAGAAACACAGAGGGATGTTGTTTTTCTGCAGCACCGCAGACGATCTCTCAGCACTGACTGAACAGCAGATTTCTAAAAGACAGCATTCCAGTCCAACCTTATCTGTAACTAGACAGAACTGGGCATAGTCAATAATGATGACTGTTTCAGCATGCCTCAAGCCCCTTTGGGGAATCTGATTAGTTGGGACCAGAAAAGACTGATGCAGGTTTGAAGAATAGCGTAGTGATTGCCAGAGTTAGCCATAGACACCCAAGGCTGTGGACACACACTAATTCCTGTGGTTTTCCAGTCATTTAGCTTAAATAATTTAACAGTTTCCTGCCAAAACACAAGTGACATGGGACCATAAATATTTCAAAAAACAAAAAATTACGATCAATCAGTCTAAATGACAAATTTGGTAAAGGGGTTTCTAGAATTAGCCTCCAGTACAGCGATGGAGTGTCAGAAATGATCCTCACATGGTTTCTTCATCAATATCATTCTCCTCGGTGTTGCTGGTGGCAGTGGAGCTCCCCGAGGTGCTGCTGCCATCCAGCGGGTTCACTTCCTCCTCTGTCAGGCAGTCTACCTCCAGGTCTCCATCCGACAGTTCCTGAGACACACACAGTGACACCATAATCACAGCATACTCACAACTCTATGATCGAACAGTGAGTTCAAGTTTGAAAACCTAATCTGAATGTGAATTTGGGATGAACAGAAAAGATGTGCTGCTAATCCTGTATAAAAGTGAGCGAGGGTGGAAGAATCCAAAAGAAGGGAAGGGCTGGAAGAATTTTTTTTTTTTAAATATCGTCACCCTATTACAATAATGGCCTAAATTTTTGGGAACACACAAAAACTTAACCAAATGCAGAGCATATTATATTTAGGGCATAAATAAATACATAAATAAACTCATAAAGAGCATGATGATGAGATGGCCAGCATTATCAAGAGATGATTTAGGTCAAAAACTCATTTTCGTCAAAGAATGACTTAGGCCATTATGTTAATACGGTGACAATATTCAATTTGCTGCAGTTTTACATGTATTTTAATAGACACCTACACTATGCCATTCACAACACGAATGCAAAAAATCAACAGTAAGACAACAGCAATACAACCCTTCCATTTCTGACAGCTACTGTGGAAATATGGGTTAGATCAACTGCAATAAAGCATTTTTCTCACATTAGAGTCATCATGCCGGGTCTTCTCTTCCTCGTCGCCTTCTTTGGGGCCGGTCAGAGTGGTTTGGATGTCATCTTCACTCTTCGCTGAATGAGGGTCTCTTACAGAGGTCACAGGGCCCGCCCCCAGTCTCAGGTCAGGGGGAGAGGAACTACGTGACGTCTGCTGTCGAAATAACTCAATGGCCAGCCTCTGAAATCGAAAATGATGCATTATATCAAGAAGACTGACAGAGTTTTCACTGCTGACAGGTTAATCAGAACAGTAGGGAACAAGAGAGACACATAAGGTGTCGGGCGGTCATGGTGCTGACCAGTGATTGAAATTAACTTTCTGTATCACCAGCCAATACAGCTACTGGATTTTAAGTTGAGTTTAAGCTGAATTTCCACCAGCCAAAAAACTTTTCTCCAAATAAACAAGACTGAGACCCACTGTATCCATTCCATTAAAAGATGAACATTATTAAAACAGAAATGTAACAAATGAGAAGTATTTCTGAACAACGATATGGAATTACTAAGGACTACTAAGTCAAAATGAGTAGCAAAGGCTTTTACAGACTTTTGTACTCTTACTAAAATCTATAGATTTTAGACTTTAAATGCTTTAAAAAGAAATTTTTAATTTAATAAAATTTATTCTTTTCCTTATTTTCATCTTCCTCATCTATGTCCTCCTTCTAAGTTTAATTGTTATCATTTTGAATGACATGATTGAGTGTCTTGGCACCTATGCCCACTGCAGGATGTGTGTGCTAGCAGCAAGGTCGGAGCAAACCCAGAGCCTAGAGCAGCAGCTGCAGGCCGATGGCTATCAAAGCCAAACTAAAAAATCATCTTTGTGCTTGTGCTTCTGCAAGCAGTGTGACAGTGCTTACAGACAGTTTGTGACAGCACCATGTGCTGGTCATAAATACAGCTGAATAATGCTATTCAGTTGACCAAATGCTCAGAGACCCTGACCAAGAAATGGCTAAAACCAGAAATCCCGACAGTGAATGAATGGCTGGATGTAATGTATGAAATATTTATAATGGAAAGGAACTTTTTCATTAAGACTTCAGCAGGCTATATTCAAAAAAAATATTGGGCAAACTGGATTGAGTATACAAAATCACAGAGACCAGAATTTGGTTTATATTAGTTAGATTATTACTTACTTCTATTATAAAGTCCCAATGTTGTTGTTTTTTTTATATTATTCTGTCATAAAACAGTTAGTTGTTTCCTTCTTTCTTTTTTGTAATATCAATAAAAAAACAAAAAGAATATGGAATAGGGAGATTATCCTGCAGGAAACTGATGAGGAAGTATGTAATCATAAACAAGACAGATCCACTGACTAGACTAATTCCCTATCTCCTAACCCCGAAAACGCCTCTACAAGTAAGGATTGACCAAAATGTCTTCATTTCGGGCCTAAGGGATAAAAGTACAAGAACACAAACGTGCACACGTGCATGCGGCACACATACTGTACCTCTTTGAGATTGTTGATCTGCTGGATGTAACTGGATTGGGCCGATTCCAATTGGCTGATGTACCAGTGCTGGTCTCTACACTTCTGGAAGAAGGTAGGCGAGCGAACCTGGTAGCTGCACAACAACATGAACTTATTACAACTCACTCACAAAGTTGCAGAAATATACAAGTACAACACAGTTGTACAAGTTCAAAAAAGTTGTGGAAATGGCTTTTCCTGGGATTTTAACAGTACAGATGTTTTCATATTTAGCACATTTTATGGCAGCTCTAACAATAAAGTAAGCATTTAGGATAAAACAAAGTACTTTTGTTTAAAATAAAAACTTTCATTTCATTGTTGTTTGCATTTAATCATAGCGTTGGGTCTCTGCTACATGACTAAACACACATGGGAGGTACTAGTATAGTGGTCGTGTTGAAAATTGGACACTACTATACTATATATTCTGTGTATGCCAAAGAGTTACAAGTTGCATGTACTGTGTATAGTGTGAGGAGTATCCCATTTGCACAAAGCCACTATGTTTTCTGTTTTCACCAATTTTGCAACTGATGACAAACTATTAGTCATTATTGTACCATTAAAGAACAGTCCTGTTTTGTCTGTCATGTTTGGACACTCTATGCACACTGAGCAAAAACATCTCAAATAAGTAAAAATGATGTGTGTGTGTCAGCCTACCGCAGGACCAGGGTGTTTGACTGCATGTTGAGGTAGCCCTCGCTGGCCAGCAGGTCCAGTCTGAAGAAACGGTTGTAGCCCCAGCATTCACCAACCTCAAAGTCAGAGGCAAACTCCCGAATAATGTTCTTAGTTGGGTCGCTGGAGGCTTGATGGACCATCTCTACACGATACTCATATCTATACATAACAGTCACAGAGGAAACCACACAACAAGAGAAAAAAGAAGTTGGAAGGTTTCAGACAAAGTTAAGGTTTTAAAAGACAATTGGAACATTTGGAACATTTAAAATCAAAATAAAGGAAAACTGAACTGAACATACAGTAGCCATTCTGATGAGGAATTGCCAAGGCACAGCCACAGTGTTGCCACATCCGCTTACTTATTTTTGTCGTTGAGAATTTGGACACTACATCAAAATGGCTGGCACACTATATGCCAGAGAGTGCGCCATTTTGAACACAACCATAGTCCTGCGGTCAAAGGCACAGAAGATTTGTGGAAAGACGCAGGGGATGCAGCCTATGAAAGGAAAATGCTCAGGCATGTTGATTTAGCAGCAGAGGAAGAGCAGCATGGCTGATGAGCCAGAGTCAGGTCTGTAGAAGAGTGTACACGTTTTGTAGGTGAATCAATGCTAACTCTATTGGCTGAATTAGGCATCCGTGGGAAGAATTTGAAGGAGGTAGTTAAGGCCATGTCAGAAGCAGCCAGGGAAGCTAATGAATGTTTGTGGATGAGAAGGAACCATACTAATTGGGGTACAAAGTTGCCTTTGTTGTTTGTTAACTTGCTTAGCCTTGTTAACATTAGCTTGGTAGTATGCCATAACAGGGTTTCCCCCTTTTCCCCGTGTACCTACAGAGGGGCAACAAAAGACATTTTAACCGTTATCCGAATGTAATTTTGTGATTCTTCAATGCTAATATGTACAGAAAAAAGTATTTAGGAAAAGGTAGATGCTGTAAGTTCTTGCTAACTATGTTAAAATATTTTCTGAACATCATTATGCAACCGGACCGGTCAAAATGACCATTTGCTGCACTTATAGTGCGCATGTTCATTTGCCACATATGGGAACATCTGTACTTATAGTACTCTGTGGCTTACTGGTGTCTTTTCTTGGCTGATGAAACCTCTCTAGTCCGGACAATATATGAGAATGGCCCTTTTTCCTGTATGTCTTTTAGTCCAATGGGTCAAAGAGAAAAAGGTTAAAAAAAAAAGGTGTGGTTTGGAGAGAAAGGAGAGGTTCAAAGAGAGAAAGAAAGGTTTGAAGAGAAAGAAGGGATATGCCAAGTAAGAAGAAGTTTGAATAGAAAGAAGAGGTCTTCAGGTTCAGAGGAGTGGTTTAGAGAGAAAGGAGACATTCTCTGAGAGAGGAGACATTTCTAAGGGACATACTTTGATGTTTCTGGGAGTCCAGCAGACAGTTCCAAGAACACAGACAGGTAGTTTCCACGAACCACACCATTACCATCCTGTGAAAAAATAATCAATGTGAAAATTGAGGATAAAATAACACACGCACACACAAACTTAGAGCCCTGGCTTTTGGGAGGTAGAACATTAACTTGTCTTCGGGCAACTACCTCCCAGCCAGTTGCTGCAGTGTTGGAGTTTACCCTGGTAAATGTTTACCTCAATACAACTTCAAGTTAAGAAGAACCTTGACTGTTGTTTGTGCATATGCACCATACAACAGCTCAGAGTACCTTACCTCCTTGGAGCCTGTGGGTGGGTTATAAGAAAAGGCCCCATCTACTGACTCCATAGTTCTATCAGGACAGTTCTACTTGGAGATGCAGCTGTTTCAGAAGCAGAAAGTTCAGGTTCAAGTTCATTTAGAGCCCAAAATCACTGTTTACAGTCTCAAATACAGGCCCACAAGTTTACAAGGAACTAGGGATGTCCCGATCACACTTTTTTGCCCCTGAGTCCGAGTCCGAGTCCTTTGATTTTGAGTATCTGCCGATACGGAGTCCTGATCCGATACTTTGGCAAATATTAATATACTTCCAAACGGCAGACATTTGAGACGCTTGTCTTCATTCACTTCGCTTCGTTGCCTACTCCATGACATTGAATATGTGGCATAGGGCTGACGCGACTAGCTCTAGTCTGTATATTTCTATGCACCCACTCTCCGCACATGTGTAGTGTTTACAACATGGACGTGACATTATGCAACATTACATTAACAGGCCTACATCAGTGATCTGGATCTTTTCTACCCGATTCCGATCCTTTGAAAATTACGTGATCGGGCCCGATTTCCAATCATAGTATCGGATCGGGGACATCCCTACAAGAAACAAAACAGGGCGACACCCTTTGACTCAACCCTCATAGCAGGCAAGAATAAACTCTCCAAAAAACCCAGAGGTAAGGGAAATAAGGGAAGAAATCTTGGGAAGAACCACGGAGAGAGGGGGCCCTTCCTGGCCAGCCAGGAGTGCAACAGGTGTTGACCAAATGGGCAAATTATTACATTTAATTAAACAAAACAATTCAACAACTCAGAGAGGGAAAGCAAAACATTGTCCAGGATGTCCTCAGCAAGGATGTGGTAACGCTAACCTCAACTCAACTCAACTCAACTCAACGCTAACCTCAAGAAGGCAGGAAGAGCACACTGAGGAACTAGAATTGTAATGAATGAGGAATAAGAATTGGATCTCAACTGACTTTCTTGGTTAAATAAAGGTTAAAGGAATCAAACTACGCTCTGCCAGCGAGCGCCGCCTGGTGCTCCCACCACAACAAAACTCTAAATCACTAGCCAGACTCTTCTCCTCGGTAATTCCTCGATGGTGGAATGAATTACCAAACTGCATTCGCTCCACAGAATCCCCCTCAGTCTTTAAGAAAAGACTAAAAACCAAACTCTTCAGTGCACACCTCCTCACTTGAATGACTGTGTAATGACTACACCTCCTTACCTGACTGACTGCGTAATGCCCATTCTTTAAAAAAAAAAAAAAAAAAAAAAAAAAAAAAAAAACTCTCTCTTCTTCTATGCACTCTATGCATCTTCTTGTAGCACTTACTCGCTGTATAGCACTGCCTCACAGCAGCCAGGTCCTACGGGACCAGAACTTAGCTTTGTAGCACTTACTCTTGTTGTGGTCTCCATCTAGTACCTTGCTTGTATTGTTCTGAACTCTCAGATGTACGTCGCTTTGGATAAAAGCGTCTGCTAAATGATAACTGTAACTGTTAATCACCCCGGTTTAGTATTTTCTAAGTGTGTGACTATCTAGGTAGG
>OMLF01036057.1:1147-12394 GCA_900302615.1 Holocentrus rufus
GACTCAAATTGGCTCTCTGGGGACATTTAAGTCTAAGTTTAAACTCTAGATCTTTGGAGCGCTGTTACCTTGTTGCAGGAGAGCTTTCAAGCAACTGTCACTCAAAACAGGATTCAGGCTATTCCCCGGATCTCCCTCCCCCCACCTCCCCTTGATGATTCAACTAGGATGCTGATGCACATTGTGCAACAAAACCACAGATTTTTCCAAACACATTCTGGCATCCTCTTATGAAAACCTTCAGGTTGTTAAAGCATCTTCTCCTGATTTTTTTTTTTTTATCCTCGTTTGTGAAAAACATTCTTTGCCACAAAATCGCCTTATTTTGAAAATGCATCCATCAAAAAGCCACAGCTCCATTGTCACTAAGTGAACGTTTCGGATGTTTCCATTTGTTATCGGTGTTTCCAGTTATATGTGGCATCTGTTCTGAGGTACTCAATGTTGGCATGTCTTCTTTCTCTGGTCATAAAAGTGGTATAACTGGCTGTTTAACCACATATTTGTCAAGAGGGTCAGGGTAAATTTACAGTGTAACCGTTGCAACCTCAAATGGGCATAGAAGAGGCTGCAGAACAGAGCATGAGCTGATCAAACCGCGCCATTCTGCTGTCTATCACTCACAGTTCCGGGCGATTTCAAAAAGCGTCACATCTGTAATAACTGAGTATTCTGTGGCACTTTCAAGTTATTTCCACTTGATCATTTCCATTTTTACACTCACTTTTGTGCATCCTCTGTTCTCTTTATTCTCTCGCCTCAATCTCAGTCGCTCCCCTCACTCTGTTTTAGCGCTCCTCTCCTCTCTCTCTCTCTCTCTCTCTCTCTCTTTTCGCCTCACATCTTTCTGTCTATTCATGTCAGGTGGAGGTTAACGTTTGCGGTGAACTTACCTCAGCAGCTGGTATGCCCTCCGGAGGGCGGCACTGTAACAGCACTTCTTGCTCCAAAGACACTTCCTTTCCCAGGGGCTCCTGTTCAAACGACTTCTTCAGGTCTGGGAAAAGACAGACAAAGCAAAGCGGGGAGGTTTAATGATTTATGGCGGACAGATTATTATGCGCACCCCGACATGACAAAGTTTTGCAATTTTGACAAGTTTTGTTGGGGATCTCGCACTTGCTGCACTTGGTTTTCCCGCTCGCTTTGATGACCTCCGTGACGACTTTGTGCCGGCGCCGCCTTTGATCAAGTTGGCAAAGTGGAAAAGCCACAAGTGTAAATTGAGACAAGAGGGAATGAGTAATAAGTTGGAGGATACGACGAGCGCAATATGTTTGACTGACTCTTACAAGCGGCGGTTCTCAAACACACTTCCCGTCTCCTCCTGTCATCAGAGTGACAAAGAAGTCTTTTCTTTGGGGAAATAAGCAACCTTTTGCCGTTGAATTCGTCCGATTTATGAGCGGCACGACACCGGAAAATACCACCCTATGACAACAACAAAAGGGAGAAAAAAATACCAAGGAAACCGGAGGTGTGTGGGTAGCCATTTTGGAAAGAACCGCCCCGTGATTCTGCATTTAGGGAGGCCATTTTGAGGATGGCGCCTTGTCATTGTGCATTAAACCACGCTTGGGGCTCCGTGTGAATGATTCAGCCCTCATTTCCGAGGTGACAATGACACAGTAATTATGGAGTTGGTGGTTAAAGTCAGTCATGCATATATTGTCTTCTCCCACTCTCCTGTCAGTTTAGAAATGTACACAACAAGGAAAAACACTTAGCAGTATATGCTTAACTGTTATCTAATGCACACACACACACACACACTTCCACACACACAAAACCACAGAAGCCACCGGCCAAGGCTTAGCATTCACTAAGAATGCTTTTAGGTGTTGTTGCTGGTTGGAAGGCTAAACACTGCCTGCTTTGTTGCATGCCTGTCCCTCAATCAGTATGCCCAATATTTTACCTTCCTTTCATTCTAGATCGACTTGCCAGAGATCTGAGAACTCAAGCAGGCCAAAGACAATAAATGATTCACACTAATGGTCCGCACGCTGTGATAAATGACAGCATTACAAAGCAGGAAAGAATGTACTGCGATTTCTTTCACAGAACATTTCGGAGAGAGGGGAGGGGATCGTTCAGCTGTTTTCGTTTTGGAAAAAAGAAAAGGAAAGAGAAAGGATCTGTCCGTGCCCGCAGTAGCTGACTTGAAGACAATTAGCTTGTGGTTTGGATAAGAATAGAAGAGGAGGAGGGTAGAGAGAGGGCAGGAAAGGGAACAGAGGTGAATATAAAAACCCATGTGGATGGATGGAGGTTTGTTTTCAGTTCAGGTTTTCTCTGATCTGATCACCTTGATTTCCCTTAATCGACTGTATCTGTATTTCTAAAACTCTGTCTTTGTTTGTGCCTCTAATCTGCCGGCCACCTCATCCATAACCTCTGCAGGAAGAATATCATTCACTCAAAGACTTCAGAGGGGCCAGCAGCGCAGGTTTATCGTCCTGCTTCTGTAAAATTTTTATTTTGACATTCTATTGAACTCTATTTCTTTCTCATTCTCTAGCTTTCTCCTTCACTTCCTCACTGATCTCAGCTGGAGGAAACTTTTTGCCAATCTCTCTCTGCATGTATCTGCGAAATGCTTTATATCGATGTGTCTTGCACTCTCAATCGTTCTCCTTGTGGATCTTATTTAGTTTGATCTATTAATTCGGCCTATTTGTGAAAGCTTTGCGTACATATATGTATGTATGCTGTACTTGTATCCTAGTAATGGCAGCTAAGCTTAACAGATGTTTAAACAATTAGCGTGCCACAGAAGTGGCCATAAATTAACTGTAACCTGAGACGGGTGGTAATGTTGCAGGACTTAGCGGGTGACTTTATTTATGGAGCTGATCAGAGGTTCTGATGGATTTCTACAAAAACAACATGTGCAGGGAGTGAATGGGGAAAAGAGGGGAAAGACGGAAAGAAAAAAAAAATTCTCCAGTCTCCTACACGTAAACAGACCCAAGAGTTTGGAATCAGATTTCTCCAAACTACCAGGAATACACACACCCAGGAAGGTTTGCATACAAGGACCTGTGTGTGTGTGTGTGTGAGTGTGTGTGTGTGTGTGCAAGAGAGAGAGAGAGATAAATAATGCATGTCTATACATGTATATGTCTGTGCATCTGTGCATACATATGTCTTTGGGCATGCTCATGCCCAGAGACATGTGTGTGTATCTGGTTGCGTGTGTGTTTGCATGGGAGCGATAGAGCTGTAACTTGCTTAGAGGCAGACATCAAAAAATGAACTGGCGGGGCTGATGGATCACGCTGCTACTTCACACTGACAACACACACCAGCAGAGGCACAAGCTCACTCTGACTGCTGTTTGTGTTTCTGATTTAGGAACTGAGGTAATCTTTGCAAACACTCCCTGAGAATGAATATATTTCATAAAAGCCAATATTTCATAATAACATTTCAGAGTTAAGCTTGGCTTCTGAGGTAAGAAACTGGCAAAAAAAAATCTTATTGGCTTTGAGCTTTTTTTTTTTTTTATTTTTATTTCATTTCAAGTTCTATTCATCAAATGCATTTAATACACAGTCTTACTATGGGAGAGAGAAAAGCCAGTTTGCTCAGAAATTATTGAATTTGTTTCAACTCCAAGGCCCAGATTTACTGAAACCATTAGTGGGTACTAAAACATTTTTGGCCTTCAAAGTCAGACTTGAGACAAATTTCTTGACCATTTAGGGTTTATGTGAAAGCTTTTGCACATGTTAAGAATTTTTGCATACATTAAATCTTGGTAGTAAATCTGGACTCAAATGTTCTCAATTAAAATGCCTTCATTAAAAATGGCACATTTAGAGTAAATCAAAAAACAACAGATTATAACCACAGGTCCTCATTAGCCTTACTGTATCATAACACTTCTATAGTGTGATTACTTCAAACTTAAAGACTACAGTGTTAAAATATACTTTGCATGTTTAGCTTTGCATATTTTTTCATCCTGTCCTCTCACTCTTAGCTAAGTCAGAGTAGCCAGTAGTTGAATGCCGAACCTGCCAAACATTACATGATTGTTTACACACGTCACGGACTGCAGCGAGCTCAGTGTCAGAAACACCAGACACCAGGTTTTCTTCTGCCTGTTCAGCGGGTGAAGCTGCTGCCAGGTCCTTGATGCATATGGAAGTCATTTGAACATTAGCAACTTAATGGTCCGCTGTGTTTCAAAGTGACACCCAGAAGCCGATGCGCTGCTGACAGAGGGGCAACAGCAGCAGCGTTTCACCGATTCCATCTTTGCGACATTTCCACTCGCTCGGGACATTTTCTCTGCGACTGTTTCACTTTGTAGAGTTTCTGAAGGGTGGCTGCAGCAGCGGCGGACCATCCTCTATCCTCTGTCCTCTAGTTTTCTAAAACCTACAGGAACTCTCATAAGGGGGCAGTGAGTGTGTGTGTGTGTGTCTGTGTGTGTATATGTGTGTAAGTTACCCTTGTGTCCTTTTACACTCCCAGCTCCCAGGTGTACTCTTAATCACCTTATCCGTCAGCTGCAGTACACACACTCGTACTCACACACCTACACACACACACATTCGACGGACTGTTTCTGCTGAACCTGTTGACTCAAAGTCACTCTCCAGGCATTTCATCAGCATAGTCACCTAACAATAGCTACCTGAGACAGAGGAGGTGGCGGAGTGAAACAGGGAGAGCGAGAAGGAGAAAGTGATGAAGAGGGGAGAGAAGGGAAGTAAAAGTTGGGATAGAGGACAGGGGGCAGAAATATGAGCGGGAGAAAGTTGCGATAACGCCATTTTGAACACGGCTGTTCCCGTTGTTTAATTGTTTTCATCAGTTTTGCCTTGTGTTGCATGTTTTCAAGCCCTTCTGGGTACATCAAGTTTATTCACGTGATGCTTTAACGGCGTCGCACCGTGCATCAACAGCACCTGGAGCGGCGTGTGTTTTGTGGTGGTAACACCTCACCTCACCTTTAACTGCGTCCTCGGTGTAGAAAAGGCTATTATTTTTCCTCAAGTGGATGCAGAGCGATCGCGAGGCTTTTTTCCTTGTCCGTTTTTAGTTTAAACAACCCCGTCGGCATTAGCTGACAGCGAAGAGAATGATGTCACGCTCCTCGTGCTCGGTACGCCGCTTCTCTGTGTTTACAACCGACACTCACAAGAGCACCTCATGTTGAAAAAGAAAAAAAAAAAGTGTGTTGTATGTGATCAGGGTCTGAGAAGGAACGGAAACCTTGCCAGCACACCTGCCTCGTCTTTACCCATCAAAGTCTTTTTTTTTTAGATCCGCCTCGCCCTCTACATCAAGTGGTCCAGCACAAGCTCTCACTTTGACTCTGTCAGCGAGCCCCATTTATATCATGTCTACTTATCTGCCTTCTTTCTCCCCCGTCCAACTAGCAATCCATCAAACTCTCCAGCCATCAATCTGGCTTTGATTGCGGTCTCCTTTATCAAGCCGAGCAATCTTATTTATGAAAAAAAAAAAGAAAAAAAAAAGGAGAGGGGCAAAAATGTAAACTAAAAGCAGAATTCACACATTAGCGAATTTGCAAAGACGGATCCACAGTCTGCCAAAGGCATGACCTTAAGTGATCTAAGCCTTTAATATCATCATGTGTTCTGCTTTCTGGTGATGCTGACAAAGCCTTTCAGACTTCCAAACATGACACCCCTCCCCTCCCCCCGTTAGATAAAAGGTTTAACTGTATGCAATATAAACCTTTTCATTATCTGATTCTGTACATGGGGCTATATTGCTTATGAGAGTGATTTGAGGACATTCACTGAGGCTGAATGATAACTTCATAATACACTGTGTCCCTGTGGGGGCTGACAGCCTGAACAGAGCATGATGGTTCATTATGGGAGTAATCACCCAAAGCTTTAGCCCTAAATCCACCACATGGCTACCCACACATATGCACACAAACACAAAGAGACGCACAGACATGGATAGGTGCAGAGAGCGAGCGACAGACAGGAGAGAACACACAGACGGAGAGACGGGCAGCCTGACACACACACACACAGACGTAGCTGCACATGCACAAGGAACGCAGACACACACAGAGCGCATGAGGAAGTGACTGAGGGATGAGACTCCACACTCCTCTCATGCCAGCCAATTCTAGGAACAATTTCCTGGTGTTAATTAGTAAGGGAGATGGTGAAATGAGGAGTTGGCTGTGAGAGTTGATTTCCATAAAGATTGAGAATGAAATTAAAGGAGATTAAAGCAAACTGCTCGAGGGATGAGCTGAAAACATACACACACATACACACGCGCGTGCACACACACACCAGCACGCACACACACTGCTAGGCTTAGGGGACTATGACAGAGACAATTTAGCCAGTTTGGCAGTGCGTGTGTGTATGTGTGTGTGCGTGCATGTGTCTGTGTATGTTTTAGACAGAAAGAGAAAGAATGTGACACCATGTCCGTGAGACTACAAGACTGCGTGTGTGTGTGTGTGCTCACATCAATGGCAGATAGGTGTGTGTGTGTGCATGCAGTGTGTATATGTGCCCATGGGAAATATGTGCGCAGGAGGAGGAGGGACAGCTGTGTCATAACAATTCAGTGACCCCACTTCACTCCCAAACTACAAATCACATTATCCAGCATTGTAAAAGCAGCTAAAACACAGATACAGTCGCAACAACAACTTTATAGAGCTGCAGGGAGAATAAAAAGTACACAGGCAGGACTTGTTAAGTGTACTTCAATACAAATTCCCTACAGAAAATGAAATAATTAAAGGATATAATACGCCGATGTAAGCATCTACTCATAACGACCTTTTCTTGCATAAACTCCTCCATCTCTGTCTCTCTCTCTCTCCCTCTCCTTCTGTCGTCTCCCTCCCTCCGCCGCTCTCCGCCTCCTTCCTGTTCTGTCTAAAACTACTTCTTCCACTGCTCAACTAAAACTGTTATTATGTTTGTGGTTAGTTTGTTGCCTCGGGCACCTCTACATAAGCACATTTCAGAGCAATTATCCAAAATGGGTGTCTCTGACTGCATGCTACCCATGCCAAATCATAACGGTTTCCCCTGCTGGAACTGCTCAAGCAATAAAGAGCAAACTGAGATGCTTGGGAAGAAAATAACATGGAAAATACTCTCCTTTAGTCTCAGGGAGAATAATTTGGACATCCAATTTCCTGCGCGATGGCATGCAGTGGAAACAGGGTTCTGGCTCACAAAGAACAAAATGATGCAAATGATGAAGTACACAAGAGGGCAAGGCGATGTCTAATAAACAGCATGGGGGGAGGGGGATACTTTAAATATGGACAGTTTTGTAATGAAAGGAAAGTGCATTGGTGTAAAACAGAAGAAAATAAAACAGTATAACAGTGACTGCTGCAGCAGGAAAGTAAGGCATAATGAGGTGTTTAAATTGTGTTGCCTTCTGCAAGTATTCCTTGATAAGAAAGTCATTAGATGCTGTGATTCTGTGAGAAGTCACTGAAGGACACTGACTCATATAATTATAGATACTGAAATATACACTAGGTGCGGGGTGGGAATTGGAATTCCTTTCGCATTACGACCAGCTGCATAAGCGCAATAAACAATGCTGCTATAACATTTTGTCGCTGTCCAGTCAAAACCTTGTATCTCCAATTTTGGTGATTTTCATGTTTTAACTCTATTTGAGTATTTACCTGCTCCTGTGTGGGTTCAGAAAGTTCTACAAACCTTGGGGTTATGAAACATTTACAAAACTAATGTTATAAATTGAAAAATGTAAAGCTAAAAAAACTGCTTTTCTACATTTCTGAAAAGTTGGCATTTTAGAGATATGTGGTTTTCACTATACAACAGTGATTTGTCACAATTGCCCTGCTGAAGGCAATACTGCCCATCCCATCATGGCCATTGCCTAAAAATTGTATATATATACTTTGATGATCATGCATTTGATGACCATGAATTTTGAGTTGCGCAGCAGGTTCTCAAAGCATTTCAAAAGGACCATGGGATCATTCAGTTGACGTTAAAACATGACAATCACCTAAATTTGACGTACAAGGTTTTCTTCACATGATACACCGCATCATAAGGCCGTATAATTTGGTGTTAGTGTTGTAACGCTGTAGGAGCAGGAGCGTCGATCACTGGCCTGTCATCCATCTTGAATTGCCTGTAAATCTCAAAAAATATCAAAAGCTGCAGAAATGAAGCCAAACTGCGACCTTGAGTGTCACAGTCATTTTCTCTGTGGTTTTAAAGGAAGTCATTTTCTCTAAGTGACTTTAGAGAGTCTCTTTCCCTCCCTACCCGTCCACTCACTGAACTCCCCACCCTGTCATTTCAACACTTCACAACCTGTGATCAGTCCTAGACATCAGACAAGGTCTTTCCATCTAGAGTCAAGTTTTGCTCAAGTAAACAACCCCATCCGCTGACATGGCACCAGTTCTCTGGAGCATAATAATTACTGCGGATCCTGATTTGTCAAATGACACATTTGGACCTAAAATGGGTCACGGGTTTAATTCTAGGAGTCTGCAACGAAAAGAGTCGAATGTTTTAGAGTGACTTCTTCGAGTTCATTTTAGTTCACATCACTCTGATCATTATATTGGATACCTGTTAGCTTGAGATGTTTTTTTTTAATTGATCACTTGAGGCCTAGACTTCGGTATGACCTCACTGTGGAGCTCAGACTAACTTGACCTTTGCCTTGAACATTTCACTACATCATTTTATTATATTTTTTTAATCATTTGTGATGTCCTTGCAACTGCATTTTAACAAAAACAATATACAATTATTATTATCATTATTATTAGTAGTAGTAGTAGTAGTATGAAAGTATCAGTGGAAAAAATGTTAATCATAATGTTACTTGTCCATCAGCTTTGCATCCTGTGCCAGTCTTCTTATTTCTCTGTAACGATACAGCTTGTGATTGCGTCCTAATCCCTCACACAGAGCCACATTTTCTAACACATCAATGATAGAACAGTGCAAAATGATGTGGTTTGATATCTTTACGACTTGCGCCGTAAATATTACACTTTAGGTTTGGAAAGTAACTTCAGATTTGGCTGACCGATTCAACACCGTGGCTTACCACTTCAACACTTCAGAGCGCACTGGAGCGGCTCTTGACATCTGGGAAAAAGCTCAGTGGCTTACAGGGGTGGTGAGACATCATAACCACACACACACACATGCACACACACAGACACGTGCACACACACAAAAAAACACAGAAATATACTGCAGCTGTTCATTGTAAAAATGTTTACTCAGTGTTTGTGACCATGATGAAGTCTCCTCCAAAGCTACAAACCAAAGAGACAAGACTCCCTTGACGATGCCATCAAGAGACAAACACTGGAGCTTCTCCAATGACAGTAAATGGGACACTGACACGCAGTGTGTGTAGCCAGGACGATTTTATCCAGGGATACAGGGACACTTTCTGGTTCATAACTGGTCCCAAATGCACATGTATTAATTAAACTGCTAAGCAGGTCATTTCTTGCCAGAAGGTCCAGACGTTCTTTTAGCCTGATTGTTCAAGTTATTGTGGACGGGCTGTTTCAAGCCATACAGGCAGATTGTCTGACCCACTGCTGTTGAGACCAGTGCTCAGGTTAGAAATGTCTATGTTGTGGGTATAAGCCTGAGTTTGTAGATGAGTATAGTTCTAATCAGTGTTGAGAGCAGCTGAGAGCAGGTGTGGATAGCTAACCCAGGAGAGTTCTGGTAAACAAACCATTCACAAGCAAAAGACCTTGGCTGACAACGCCAGTTTGAAACTTGTTTTTTCTCTCTCTCTTCTCTCTGTATAACGAAATGTTTGAACAGATTCAAAGTGGCACAAAATTGACTTGACAACTTGCCGTGATCCCGAGGCTTCGGTTTACTTTTCTGAGACTACTGCCCCCTGCTGGTGAGGTATTTCCTCTTATGCAGGCGCAACATGCGGTGTCGGCCGTCAGCTATTGGCGGTAGTTCTTTGAAGTCAGCTTGAATGTGGCCAAAGCTCGAGTTCTATATACATGGTCAACTAAAATGACATTCAGATTGTCAGATCACCAAAATAAGATGCATAAATCGTGACCTGATATCTGCTTCAAAATAAAACAGAGAGGGCGTTCACCGTGTAGAGCATGTACCATGTACTTATGAATGCCACAACGTGAGTTTGATGCCGGCCCGTGACCTCTGCTGCATGTCATCCCCTCTCTCTGCGCTACATTTTCTGTATATTTCCACTATAACTATCTAATAAATGCCCCCTAAAATAATCTTTATCAAAGAAAGAAAAGAAAGAAAAAACAGAGGAATTTCAGAAATATGAGACATTTGAGACACAGAGGTAGCTGTCTTTGCTGCTGTGTCCCTGACTGTCTGGACTCATGATTACAATGCGTACACACGCCTCAGTGGAAGGTGGCAGAACAAATTGCCATCGTCTGAAATTTGTGTGTGTGTGTGTGACCTTGACATATTGCTAATCTATTGAAGGAGAAAGACTTGACCTGATTGCTGCAGGGGCAAAGAGCATGACTGACACCGCAAGTGCATTTGTGTGTGTGTGTGTATGTGTGTGTGTGTGTGTGACCTGCTTCTGTCTACGTGCCTGCAATGCTGTGCATGACTAAGTGAGTGTGTGTATGTGTGTGCATGTGCTTGTGCGCAGAGTGTGTCAGCTGCTTTATAAACAATTGAATCAAGGTGCCTGCACCATCCATAACTCACAGTTTAAGTGCTCCGCTCCAGAAGACCCACAAATCACTCCCACATTTAATATCTGTGATTGTGTGTGTATGGCCATGTGTGTGTTTCCAGCCACACTGCCCAGACACTGATTGCCATTACCCAACAACAAACTGCATCTTTACGTATTGCTTTTAAGTGTTAATTCAACAGTTATTTAAATCAGCCTAAAGATGCCACAGAATGAATGAGAATGAGCCAGAAAGAGAGAGAGAGAGAGACATAATGAGACAAATGAACAATGGGGCATGATAGACAAAATTAGAGAGAACAAGAAGCAGAGGAGACAAAGAAGGGGGAAATAAGAAAATAAGAGGGAAGAGGAGACGCGAGGGGAGGAGCGAAACGCTGACTTGCTCTTGCTCAGTGCAGTAGAAAAGACACTCTGCTCAGCAAGCTCAGGCTGCCAGGAAGCATTTTAATCACAACAGCAGATACAAATAGGAGCCGAAAGGAGGGTAGGTCAGGAGGTTGGGTCGATTTGAAGTAAAAGGTTATCGCA
>OMLF01036058.1:0-13412 GCA_900302615.1 Holocentrus rufus
TTATTCAGTAAAATATTCTGTTGGATTTTGCAGAATACATTCTGCATTTCTAAGGCTGTGATGAATTACACTGGTGTGTAAGACCATTAACTTAGACAATTAAGACAATTAATCACATTCTCTTATCTGCTCCACAGGGAGGTTGGCGGCCGTAAGTTGACGGTGGGTACCAGACTCGCCACGGAGCTTGTGGAATTCAATGGGGACCTGTCTTTGGAGGGCCTCCATTTCTGGAAGACAACCTTCTCAGCCATGACCCGCTCCTCTTCCAGTGTTACCTCATCTTCCCACGCCCAGGGAGCCGAGACGAACAAAGAGCAGGCTGAGCTCAGCTCATCCTCAGCCAGTGACCAGAAGGTCATCCTTCTGCCCTGCAAGAACCCACCAAGCCGAGAGCGTGTGCAGCTGTGGCTGGAAGCCAGAAAACAGTATGAGAATTTGCAAAGAGGAAATAGAGATGCAGGGCAGCTGAAGAACGGACAGGTCGGGGTGCTTATGGATGAACATCCAGACAGAACTGAGCAGCCAGCAGCTTCCAACTGCCCAGCAGTGAGGATTGAGCCGTGCGAGACTCTCTCAAACATCAGGACACAAAGGAGTAGGAAACGCAACCTGTCCTTAATCATATCCCCCTCTGACAGTGCACACCCTAAGCAAAGCCCCACAGAGGTGAGCCCAGTGTCAGATGTAGGTGTTTTAGACCCTGATGAGGAGGAAGAAGGAACAGATGGTGATGGTAAAACCAGCACTCCAGAGTCCCCTGATCTGCCTCCATGGCAGCAGTCCTCTCAGCCCAGCCCTTCAGGGCCACACACCGCAGATGATGAAAGGCAAGGTGGGAATTCTCCAGAGCCACCATCACCCAGGCCCTGTGCCTCCCCACAGAGGACAGGAGAGAGTTTGACTCTTAGTCCCTCACCTTTTCACACCAGTAACAGGGAAGATGGGAAGACAAGTCCCCACCTCCTTCATAGCACCCCCTTCATAAAGAAACGACGTGGAAGCAACGGAGACTTGGAGCCAGTGTGCAGCACCCCCATATCTGAAGGTAATTTTTTTTCTCTTTACAGGCTATTAACTGCTATCACTTTCACCCCGCTCCGCTAACACAGGACCATGGATGATTATATCAGTGATTTATGCTCTGACTAGTATGAACCTTTGCTGTCGACTTTTTTTTTTTTTTTAACTGTCTTACCTCTAAGTGTAGAAATTAATGGCTGCTAGTAATAAAGACTGTATAATTGACTAATCAAGTGTGCCAGGATTTTGAATTTCTCACAGTTGACTAATTCATCAAATTACTTCTAATATGAGCAAATCTTCTGCATGCAATTGTGTCATTAAAATTCACTCTGGCTCCTCTGCTCTCTGCTCCTCCTATCCTTTCTGTTCCAGAGGATCTTGTTTCCCAGAGACTCCAGCAGAGGAGACGGAGCCAAGCAGAGCCTCTGAGAAGAGTGTTACTGACGACACAGATGAAGGTCAGGCCAGAAGTCTCGCTCCGTCAGACCACTCAACACATCAGAGACACAGACCACAGTTCATTTTTGTTCGGGACACAGAATTAGAGTACCAATATGAAGCTATTCACAGACTCAAAAGAAATGCCAGATATTACACTCCCTGCTTATTAACCCCAACTGAAGTCAGTCCTGCATCTAGTTCAATAAATCATTTGAAAAAATCCTTAATGGGTTTTACTGTTCATTTGATGTGCCTTTGTTGTACGGTGTGCTTTTTGTATTCCACAGAACCAGTTTGCTGCTTTGAATGTGCCAAAGAAAGATAACTCTCAGATCGAGGGCCCCAGCATTTTAAACTCGTACGGCTTCAAAGTCAGCATGCAGAACCTGCAGGATGCCAAAGCTCTGCATGAGGTGAGATTCACCTTAGTTACGCTCTGACATCTGGCTAAGCACAGCGCACGCACACATGCACTCACTCAGTCATAGCAGATAAATTAATTTTATGTCTCAAATTTCACAAAAAACTTGCAAACCTTTAAAGGGTGATAAAACAGACAGAATATACCTTTTCTACCCACTGCCCAGATTGCAAAAATACAAAGATGAGGCTGGTGCTGTGATGATGGTGGGCGGTCTTTGGAGTTGGGGGTGTTAATGATGAAGCCGAATGAATGTGGAATACTAATGCATCATCATCTTGAGAACACGTTTTTTGCACCGCTTGTCGATGTTTAAAGTCGATGCACATAAAATCCAGCAAGACAACTTAATGCTTGTGTTGTCAAGATTACAAGAAGAGCCGGTGGGTTTCATCATTAAACTTCCCTGAACATTAACAGCTGGAAAAAAAAATAAAGTGAAGTCAGAGTTTCATTCCTCTGTAAAAGCCGGATCTTTCTCCAGATTTATTCTGTTTTAGTGGTTTTTGGAGGAAAAGTAGATAGTATCTGCTTCAAAGCAGGTGTTGTCAGTCACGTTTAAGACTTTCAAATCCGAGCGTTCTCTTCCAGTTGGAATCGGTCTGGAGTCGAGTAGTGCCGTGTTGCTCTGTGGGAACTATGGTTGTTAAGTATATTTTTAATTAATTGAGACAATGGGAGAGCCAAGAGGGGGAAAGAGTATGAGAGGACACAGGAGGAAAAAGTTCTGGATTTGATCCTTGGCCAGTAGTGGCACACATGTGGTTGCAAGACGCAGCAGAGTTAACCGCTTAAGTATCTCTGAGCATATGAACATGTGTTTAAAGGAATAGTTTACCCAAAAATGTGAGAGAAGAAGCTGCACCAGCCAGCTTGCTGTGTATTTTGAATACAAACTTAACCAGTGTTAGCTGACATAAGGGGGAGCAAAAACTGACAGAATTTAAATTTTTGGTCGAACTATTCCTTTAATTGGTAGTTTTTCAAAAACCCATCCTTTATGGAAGTTCTTGAAAACCTTTTACATTTAAGGCATTTAACTGATGCTCTTATCACGAGTACTTAAAATGATTACAGCAGTAAAAAAAAAATAGCTGCAATTACTAGATCGCCAAATTTATAAGCAACCATTAATAAGAAGTGAAATGTCCGGAGCCAAAGTGCCCTGGCAATATTCCTGCAACTAAAAAATGATCACATAAGAGGGAATTGCCAGGAAAAGAAATAAAATGAGAGCTAAGAAGGGAGATTTAAGGATTTCTGAGGGAACGAGAGAACAGAGGAGAGGGGATGTGATTCAAGGGTAGAGTGTGACCTGACGCACTTCCTTTAAAAATGAGTTTTCAGCCTGTGACGGATACTGTCAGGAAACTCTGCCAGACTCGTTTCCATTCATAAAAGCCATTCTTCGCTGACTCAAACGATGCCGAAATGACCGCCAACCACGAGTCCAAGTCTTAAGCTGGTGGCTTTGGACTGATTTCTCCTCTTTTCCTCTTCAGGTCCAGTACTTGACGCTGATGGGCATGGAGCTCCATGCACGAACCCGCCGTGACCTCGAGCCGGACCCGGAGTTTGACCCCATATGTGCCTTATTCTACTGCCTCAACTCTGATGCTCCCTTGCCAGACTCAGACAGCACCCAACTGACTGGTGCCATTGTGGTGAACAAAGACCACCAAAGCTGTGACCAAGGTGAACAACCAGAGATCTGATCTGTTTTACCGTCCAAGGCCTTCGTGTTTGAGTCACTCAGTGGTGCAACATCATGTTTTTTAGTCACATCAGTGGTGTAAAATCAAATCATCTGTGCTTTTGTATAGCCAGACTAATGTATGTGTTCTCTGTCCAGGTCACCGAGAAACGGCGCCCCTGCTGGTCAGGTCGGGCGTCTCTGGGCTGCAGGTGACCTACACCAGTGACGAGAAGCAGCTCTTCCAGGAAGTGGTCACCGTCATGAGGAGGTGTGTGTGTGTGTGTGTGTGTGTGTGGTCGAACAGATGTCAGTGTAGCTCCAACGCTTTTATATGGGAAAGGTTGTTATGTCAAAATGTGATTTAAAAAAAAAAAGAAATCTGGCATGGTAATACAGTTTTGGTTAACTGCAAATATGCTGCCTAGTAGAACATCATGCATGGTCTTTTCTGCAGGGGAATTGCGAGTTTCAAGTTTATGTTTCATTGAAAAAATAGGATTTGCAAAAAAGCAACAGGAAAAAAACTCTAGTATCTTTTAAAAGACAGTGTGTAGTGATTAATAACTACTTGGGTTGCCGAAGCTCTTTAAATAAAGGTTGCACCCTCTATATTTTAGAGATAATGAATGATAGACGTCAGGTTATGATGTTCATTTTTATGAAACTGTTATATAGGACTTGATCTCACGGTCCTGTTGTGGTCTTGTCCTGGCAGGTTTGACCCAGACATCCTGGTTGGCTACGAGGTGCAGATGCGTTCCTGGGGCTACCTCCTCCAGCGGGCCTCGGTGCTCGGAGTGGACCTCTGCCAGCAGCTGTCACGGGTGCCAGGTAGGGCTGGCATTCAGCACGACTGTGGTTTCTGTACTGCAAAAGTACAAGCTAAAAGCAAGCAGTTTTTTTTCCAGGGGTCAAGGCAGGTCTTGAGCCTGAAATATAAATTTAATGATTTTCACGTCTTGTACGTCAGACAGGGAGTGCATGGAAAAGCCTCGGGGAGAACAATCTTTGAATATTGTTTTTCAGTTTCAGTCTCAAGACAGTAAACACAAATAAATGACAGAAATGCACAATGTAGTTCAGCTAAGGTACTGTTTTACCTACCTATAAATCAATGGAAAGCAAGGCATTGTGGTAAAATTACATCCAGTGGCTTCAAGATAGAAGTGGCAGCATGCAGATTTAATGTAATTAAAGTCCCATTGTTATTTCATATGTTTAATATTTGTTGATTTGGGAAATAACCTTCATCTAATGAACAATGTGGCCTGATTAAGTCCCATTGCCCTCCTGCTGTCCTATAGAGCACTGACCACTTAATTTTTAATTCAGCTTTGCTTCCTCCATCATTTTAATAATTTGTTTTATACGTATTTTTATAAATCAGTTGATTTTCTGTTGAGCTACAAACAGGCTCTCAGTTTTACTTATCTGCCTCCCCACCTACCTACATCTAATAATTCTGTGCTTGAGATAAAATCGCTCGTTAAGCTTGGCATTTTGTGCAGCCTGCCACAGCAGAGCTCACTCTGCCCTTTTCCACGCAGTAAACCCCGGCTGATGGCAGAATATTAACTTCCTCTCTTCTCTAAAAGCGGCTGCAACACGCCAGGGCAAATCCATAAATTGATGCCGGTGCATGTTGAGCGCAGAGCCGCATATTTCTCATGTGCTGGATTTTTCAAAAGTAATTATTGCTGGATTATTGAATCTGACAGTGTGAGCTATAGGTGCTGAGAGCTAAGTCCTATCAAATTGAAGGTGTGATGTGTGTGTGTGTGTGTGTGTGTGTGTTTTGTTTTGAAACAAGCCTCAAATAACTTCCTTGCTTCAATCTGAGACAAGCCAGCAAATTCAGGTCAAGAGAAAGTGTGTGTGTGTGTTTGACTTTCTGTTTGTGTGTATGTCTATAAATAAAAATGTGTCTGCCTCTGTGTGCATTAGTGTGTGTGCATTTGCCTGTACTCTGTGTGTGTGTGTGTGTGTGTCTGAGTGTACAAATGCATTTGCAGCTGTGAACACGAGTATGTACAGTACGTGTTTCTGCTTGTGTGTGTGTGTGGGTCTGTCCGCTTGTGTGCGTGAGTGTGTGTCTGTCTGCCTGTGTGTGTGTGTCCCTGTGTGTGTATGTACAAAGTGAATGGAGTGCCTGTGGCGTCTCCCTCTCCTCAGTAATTGGCTGTCTGGCTTGCTGCCTGTCCTCAGGTGACTCCAAAGAGAATCGCTTCGCAGCAGACAGGGATGAGTACGGATCCGACACCATGACCGAGATCCACATCGTCGGACGCATCACCCTCAACCTGTGGAGGGTGATGAAGACTGAGGTGAGTGCCGCAATGTGTGACCTCAACTGAACTCCCCTCCTCCCTCCCCCTCCCTTTCCTCTTCATCGGTATTCAGCCTCCGTAGCTCTCTGCTCATTCAGGCAGGGTTCCCACCAGGGTAGAAGGTAAACTTTTTCTGGTCATTATTTCCCCCTTTTTAAGGGTATTTTGATCCTTTTCAGGGTCAGTTTTATTGTATCCCCTGAAGTCAAAGGCTGGGGGTGTTACAAATTCGCCTTGACCGTTGCCATGCCCACCGCCGCAGATTCTGGCTGTGAATGCTGTAATTGAAATAGTTTTTATTTGAATCTTTTCAAATTTGCTGCACAGATTTATAACCCCTGGAGAAAAAAGAACAGTTGATTTTGAGAGTTTTCTGCCTGCAGTTTAAAAAATCTCTTCCATTTCTTTCCCCAACCTTGACCTCAGTGGCGTGGGTGTTTCTCGGTCTGATGAGGGTGTGTGTGTGTGAGGATAGACCTGTTGTTGATTTCAGTGACCCCATGACGTTTCCTTTAGTGCCGCCGGCCTTTATGGATGATGTTTCACATTATGATTAGTCACACCAGGGTGTTTCCAGTTTGGTACCGACGTCAGCATCGGCCCAGATTTTCAATTTCTGAACCCAGTGACGTTAGCGCTAATGTTAGCATGCAGAGCAGCACAGTGTTTAGCTTCTTCTACTGTTTCAGGCTGTGTTCTTGATGTTTTCTGATCAGAAGATGCTCCAGGCCCCGCAGGCGACAGAAGTCAGTCATATGTGAATATTTGACAACTCATCAGCTAACATTAAAATGTGAAACAGAGCAAAACTTCTTGATTTCTGGACTATCATAGGGGTTTTAAGAGGTGTGTTCCTTTCACAAACAACATTAACAAAGCAGGAAGGAATACATTTTTTTTTTTAGGTCTCGGAGGGGCTCTGACGTAGTCATGGAAAAGTCACGTTGGGATTCCTGTTGAGACCTACTTGAACTGAGCAGATCTTTTTATTTGTCCCCCAGGCGAATTTGAACAACTACAGTTTTGAGAATGTGGCGTTCCACGTGCTGCACCAGCGCTTCCCCCTGTACAGCCCCCGCACGCTGTCCGACTGGTTCGATCACCACACCGACCTCTACAGGTTCGTGCACACATGTGGTTATTTCAGCTGGGCTTTCATTTATTTATTTATTTTTGAAAGATTCTGAGTTTCTGAAGACATGTGACTCTTTCATAGATAATGAAGATTACTGCTTTCTATTTCTTTTCCTGTTTTATTTGCACAGTAACAGCCTTGACCACTGGTTCAGCCAGTATTCATTAATATTTTCTCATACAAATGCATACATAAGAAACACAGATTAGTCACACACATTCAAAAAGGATTGAAACACAGTGGAAATCTGTGTGTAAATTGCACAAGATCAAGTAAATATTCATTTCTTTTTTGGCGAAGGTGTCTGATTCTTCTGGTTTTGTTAAAATTGATTGACACTAGTCCAACTAGTCCAATTGATTTCTGAATTATAGATTTGATACCTCTGATCAGGTATCATGAATGCGAGCTATTTATATTGTGTGTTTGTGTATATTTATCTAATTTCTGACATATTTCAGCTTTCCTTTTTTATGCTTCTTGTACAACACTTTATAGACTCTTGATTTAGATAAGAGCTGTATAAATCCAGTTTATTCTCACAATAATTTGTGCATTTCAGGTGGAAGGTGGTGGACCACTATGTGAGCCGAGTGTGTGGCACCATGCAGCTTCTGCAGCAAAACGACATCGTCGGCAGAACCAGCGAGCTGGCGAGGGTCTTCGGGATCCAGTTCTACCACGTTCTGACCAGAGGATCACAGGTATCAAACCCGAGGCAGTTCAGTTCAGTTCAGGAAGTTTCAAAGACGAGAAGTGTTTTGGACGCTGTAACTGAAGGTTGCAGTGTCATAAATACAAGTTTGGGTGATTCTGAATGATTTTTTAAACTGATTTAGTTTTTACTTCCTGCTGTATGATAATTTTTGTTGTATTTACTCACTGAACATTTAGTTAGGAGGGGCAGGAAGGTGTGATTTCAGAGACTCCAGCCATGTACAGAAGATTCACCTTGTCTCAACTGTTCTGGCTGTGTGTGTGTGTGTGTGTGTGTTAAAGTAGCACGGTGTAGACTGCATAATAAAGAGATAGATTAATGGATAAATGGGAAGAAGATAAATGGATAGGTGGATAAATTCGTACATAGATAAGTAGATGCATGGACAGATTTATGGAGACACTTTATTAATCTCCAGTGGGAAATTGGTGTCCTCAGCAGAAGAAGAAATTAAAGAAGTTGTACCTAGAAGTAAACCTAAAACTGACCACAGGTTCGTTCTGAATACATTGGTATGCAGTCTCATCCTCTTCTTCCTCCTGTTCTTCAGTACCGTGTTGAGTCCATGATGCTGCGCGTGGCGAAGCCGCTCAACTATGTCCCCGTGACGCCCAGCATCCAGCAGCGGGCCCAGCAGAGGGCGCCCCAGTGCATCCCGCTGATCATGGAGCCCGAGTCGCGCTTCTACAGCAACTCAGTGGTGGTGCTGGACTTCCAGTCGCTTTATCCCTCCATCGTCATCGCATACAACTACTGCTTCTCCACCTGCCTGGGCCACGTGGACAACCTGGGAACGTAAGGACGCCGCCAAACGCACAGACACACCGAACCACACACTGATGTCTAGGCTGCATGGCTGCTAGGAACCTTCTTTTTCTTTTACTATCTAATCTAATCTAACTATAAATGGAGGAATCTATGTCTGTGTGTGTGTCTGTCCTCCAATTTTCTCCACAACTGTTCATCTGTTCAACTTCACACTTGCTGGGTTTATTTCTGAGGCCCCAAGGATGAGCATTGTCAAGTTTGAAGTTGCTTGGATGAGCCGCACTCAAGAAAGCTGCAAAAATCAATTTTCTAAATGTTAGTTATCATCGTGATTGATGGAATGAAAAACGCGGAACTCAACTGTGAGGGCAGTGCGACACCCGGACAGTCTTCATTGTGCACACCCTTAGAGTTTTGTAGTTCATCATTTAAAAAGGCAGCGGTTTCGGGCGTTTTGTGATTTACCTTTGCGAGACGAACATGAAGTACATGTGAACTTCTACACCATCACCCACAGATTAACGTAATCGGAGCTGAGCAACAAACTCTGGCAGGAACAAACCAGACTGACTTACGCTGCAGCCTCCAGAAAGCAAAACTGTCCAGCTGCAGCGAGAAGACTCTTTTGTCTGCATTATAGCACTACATGGATATATTTGTCAGGAAAGGAGGTTAAGGTTAGGGTTATGGTTATGGTTAGGGTTCGGAATGGACACATCCATAAACTTTAACCATGTTCACCATGGAAAAACAAAAGTCCTCCCTCTGCGGTTCCAAGGCTGCAGCCAGACGTTTCTCCCAGAAAGCTGCAGGCAGCAGAACCGCAGGCCGAGCAGTCAGCCTCTTCTGACAGGCACATTTTGAACGGGCACTGCACTAGTGATCTTTAAAGGAAAGGACATACTGAGAGCTCAGAGCAGCCAGCACTGAAGTTAAGAAATATTTCGATTTTTTTTTTCATGAGGATTTCTGTAGTTGCATAGCAACAGCAGGAGCCATGTACAGTGCTTCAACATGCATATGTCTAGTAATCTGAGGTTAAAAAAAAAAGAAGTGCCTGGTGGATGTGCAGTGGCTTCATCCTCATAGGGTGGCATTTAGCACTCGACATAGAGGGGAATTTTTCAATATTCGTATTTCTGTTTCTAAAACAAGGATTTTCAAATACCTTTCTTTACTGTATGAAAGCCTATTTTATTATACAATACAATAACATTTTTCAGTTATATTTGTATCTCCCATCTGTTTTTTAATAGAATCAGACCACACATGATTTTGCCCATAAAGAAGAAAATAAGCCTCTAATATATACTTAGATGTGTATCACTACCAAAAACCAGTATAATACCAATAAGTAGGTAAGTAAGTTATCCAGCACCTTGTCAGACCCATCAGAAGTAAATTTAACACTTTTTGATGGTTTTGATCTCCAAGCCCAGAGTCGTGTCAGCTGTGTGAGCAGACAAACAGCGCTCCAATTAACACATAAAATAAATGTCACAAAAAAAAAAATCCGCACTTCAGCCCAGGAAAATGTGCCGTGCACGTGACTTCTATGCTGATTACAACACAGTTTGGCATCACAAGAGATGTTCAGTATCAGACCAAATCCACAGGTGGGGTTCCTGGATCAACAGCCGGTTCCCAGCCTGGATTTCCATTAGGCTTGACCTTTTACCTTTGCATAGTGCAGCACAATCAGACCTGCTGGGCCGAGCCGAGCCGGTGCAGATCTAAAGGTCACGGAGGCACGCGAACCTCCCTGCCACAACAAGGCTGCAGCCTGTGAACGAAGACAAAAGCGTGCACACACACTCAGAAACACACACATTACATCATACATTAACATTTGCAGTCATAATGATGCTTGGCTGCTTCTTTATGCTTAACCAAGAGGATCCAATATTCCCAGCTGTATTAGTAATACCAGCTGTGAGCGCAGATAATTGATAGGTGATTGGTGTTTTTCTTTTATGCCTTTTTATGCCAGTCATTGTGTGTGTGCAGGTGTCAGGGTTCCTACCGGTCATGGGATTTCTGGAAAGTCATGGAATTCTGAAAAGTCTATTCCAGACAGGGAAAGTCAGGGGATATCATGAATTCTTGGAATAAGTCATGGAATATTATGGAATTTTATCCGCCTTAATTAAAAAAAATCAGTAACTAGTTATTCGCCAATACACTTTGCCCTCAGAATAGACTGACTTCTGAAATGCTTTTAAAATTTTGGTCAAGGCACCTCTTCTTCTTCTTCTTCTTTTAGTCATGGAAAAGTCACGGGATTTTACATTTGATCAGGTATATGCTTTTGTGATTATGTATTTGTTTGTTGTGTTTCAGGGGCGATGAGGTAAAGTTCGGCTGCACCTCCCTGAGAGTTCCCCCCGAGCTCCTCTACCAGCTCCGCAATGACATCACCGTCTCGCCCAACGGAGTCGCCTTTGTCAAGGTACGTCGCGTCTGGCGTCCCGGCGCTGCGCTGGGATTTCACCGAGCACTCGGTGTTGTCCTGGAAAAACATTTGGCCGTCGGTCTCTCAGGTCAGCTGCATGAATCATCCATCCGAGTCGCCCAGAAGTGACGCTTCACCAAGGTTCATTACCTCGCTGTGAAGGCCAAGTGTGTCTATAGGAGCCCCTCTGCTGCACCGTGTCCTTCTATTCATTTATTTAATTCGCTCACTCACCCTGGCTCTGGTCCCATAGTCCTGTTACATAACACCAACACACACACACACACACACACATATGCACCGACAGCACAGCTTATGCACTGATGTGTGATGGAGTTATTAAATGGCACGTAAAGAAATTAAGTTTATCCCAGCTTTGTTTTGCCTCTGGTGATTTCAGCAAAAACTGTCTCAGTTTGAGCTTTGTTTATCCATCAGCAATCACATAACACATGATAAGAGCAGATTTATCCATTTTCATGTAGATTACACTGTATATGTTGATTTGAACGTATGATAATGATGCCTCTGATTAGGTAAAAATGTAAATTGGATCCAGCAGTCGTCTTTCGCTGCGAGATATATTTGGTTTTGGCAGCGTGCAGTTTGCGATGCTCCCTGCAGCACTGGTGTGTTTGCTGTTTATATATCCTAGCTTGCACACATGGAGCCAAAACATATTGAAGGTTGCACAGGATCTGGAATGCAAATGGTTAGAAAAATGATACTCAAGTTGGCAAACACCGCTGATCAAAATATCTCCTCGTCCTTCTGAGGACGCCGCTCGCATCAGTTTTTTTTCAATGACTGTTGGTGTATCTATTCTGGGATGTAACCCATATCAGATGCTAATTTAAACACAGTGATGTGGACAAGGCGCGTGTGTGCAGAGTAACAATAACTTAAGACGTCACGTTCATTTTTCTGCTTAGGATTCTCCTGCTTGTTTTGATGTTATTTTTGGTTTCAGGATTTGACTCAACTGAGGCAGGAATATCAGCCAAGTCAGCTGTTTGGTTTCCCTTCTATCACTGTGTTTCATTGTCCTTCATGCTAACACTGTTGCCAGAATGATTATATCTAGGGTGAACTGTGCACTTAATGTTATTGTAGTGCTGACAGACTGAACATTCAAGCACAAGTTGCACGCAGGTCACATGCTTCATTTTGTATCGATGAGGTTCAGATCAGAACTGAAAAATGTGCAGCTTTTTTCATACAAAACATCAGATCTGTGTCACATCAGAGGGAAAACGGAGGTGTGAATGCAGAGCCTCAGCCTTACAGTTCTCACAGTTGATTATTCGCACCATAACTGGCCCCGTGCACTTATCACATGTCCTGTGTGCGTCCAGTCCACAGTGCGTAAGGGAGTCCTGCCCTGCATGCTGGAGGAAATCCTGAACACCCGCATCATGGTGAAGCAGTCCATGAAAACCCACAAGCAGGACAAGGCGCTGATGAGGCTGCTGGACGCCCGGCAGCTCGGCCTCAAGCTCATCGCCAACGTCACCTTCGGCTACACGGCAGCCAACTACTCCGGACGCATGCCCAGCGTGGAGGTACAGAGCTCACATCGATTCAGAGCAGGGAGGAGAATGTTTGCATGATGTTGAGGGCTCTGGAGAATCTTAGTATTGAAAGTATTTCCTGTATCTTGTAAAAGCTTTTTTAAACTTCACTGAATAAGCTGCAAAAATGCTCAAATGTTTTCACCTGGCTGCACCATGATGCCACAGTACTTCATGCAGCTCTTATCTCTCCGTCCCCTGTCGTCCTCAGGTTGGAGACAGCATCGTCCACAAAGCCAGAGAGACTCTGGAGAGAGCCATCAAGCTGGTCAATGACACCAAGAAGTGGGGAGCGCACGTCGTGTATGGAGACACTGACAGGTAAACCGGTTGTACTTTTATCTTTTATCTACTTTTATCTTAAGCAACAACTGGTACAATGAATAGAAGTGAGGAGGAATCACACACACATTCTTAAAATCAACAAAAGTGACAAGCTTCAAGACTTCACCTTTTCTTTCTCTCACTGTTGTTGCAAGCAGCTTTTTTACCAGGTCACTCTGTTCTGTGTGTGAGGCTTCACCTGAAACTTTACAGGGATCTGTGGCTACAGAACAAAGTCAAATTGTGTATTTTTCACAGCTTTGGTATTGCCTTTCATAACGCTGCATTATTACGACAGCTCTTAAGCACTCATTAAGTAGCATTAATCAAAAATGACCAGAGAAAATGTATAATTACGTGAGTGCTCACTGTCTGCCCCGACAATGGATGCAGACGCTCTCCAAGAAACATTTTTGAGACATTAATTTGGGAAACTTGTGATCAGCCTTTTGTCCATTTTACACTTTAACAAAATGACATCAGTGGGAAAAACAGGGATCCAATTTACAAGAAAGAGATTTCTAATGTGGCTT
>OMLF01036072.1:1498-13254 GCA_900302615.1 Holocentrus rufus
AAAACTCAAAAAAACCCTAGCTATTGAACTTGTTTTAAAAATTTGTTCCTACTTTCAAAAGTTATTACCACTCCTGACTTCTTCATACAAATCTATACCAAAGAGTTGGCAAGGTGTTTTTTTTTTTTTTTTAAAGAGTCACTTGAATATGTATGTAATGGGATGTGGTGGGCTGTGATCTGTTGCTATCAAATGAAACACACAATCCATGCCTTTAATTAAAATATAATTTATTAAGTTAGGAATAAAAATTTAAATGCCCCTAAGAAGAAAACTTAAGTTCTCATTGTCAGGATTAGACATTTAGAAGGTCTTTGAATGTGTAAACAAAGATACCAAAAATTAATGCATACGTATTTGTCTCATTTTTCAGCACTAAGCCGTGCAGACATTCGTATGGACATAGAAGCATCTGTCAGCAAAGCCTGAATCCAGCCAAAATCCAAACAGAGACAGAGGGGGATACTCTGGGTTAAATCTAGCTGGGATAGCTGGAGGGGCCGTCCCAGTCCCGCGTGTTGGAGTCCTGCGTCGTTAGCCGCTCCCTTCTCATCGAGTTGTCCATGTAACGCTTCAGCGTGTCCGACGTGCCCGGCCGCATCCAGGTATCCGTGGCGACAGTTTCCACAGAGCTGTGGCGGCTAGGGTGATAAAGAGAGACCTGAGGACGGGCGGAGTCATCGTCATCATCGGACACGTCTCCCAGTCCTAGAGAAGGAGACCAGGAAGAGAAACAACTTTACATTTAAGCGTTAAAAATAATGAAAGACAAATTCCTACATCACCAACGTTACAAGCAAGCAGCAATGAGGAGGACAAGGGTCAGAGCCACAGTGCCCACACAATAGATGGAATAACTATCACTGTAAACCAGAGAGGTACTGAAGTCTGAAGGCAAAGCTAATTGTCTTTCTGAATGTATGAACAAATATCTGTTGTTGTGGACAGAAACACAGAAATGCAATGGTGGATTTTTTCTCAATAGAATAAAAAATTCCACAGTAACGTAACTTCTGGGTAAATTTAGTTATCTTAGGTCTTTGAATCCTGTTAAAACCCAAAATCCAAAATCAATGGGAAAATAAATATTCTTCACTTAATTCCTGAATAAAAGCACTTTTTTTCCCAACAACTTTGGAAATGGCTAAGCTAACCACCAGTAGAATCAACATTTAGCATATCATACCTGCTGTGTCGCCATGACGACTGAGAGCTATGAGCCTTCTTGAGCGGCCCCTCCCCTCTCCACTTAGCCCCGCCTCTCGCCTTGGCCTGCTCCCTAATTGGTGTGAGTAGCTTTCTGGCTGCCCAATGGGCTCCCTGGAGGAAACCCGTTCCTGAGGCAACCAGGAGACACCAGACCAGAGGAACAGTTGGAAGAAGAGACACACAATCATGTTGTGTTGCCTCCATTTTACTTTCCTTAAGAAATACAATCTTTTTCTTCATTACCAAGCAGCCTATGAGAACAGAATGGATGTCAAAGAGCTCTGATCAGCTCAAAGTAGTCATATCACTGTGGGATTGCATTACAGTAAATCACAATCATGTTTTAGTTGACATCCACAGCGATTCAGGACACACGTCTGTAGTAGAGATTCAGCCAGGGTGTGTTTAAGCTACGGGACGGTCTCAGGTGTGGAAGGGCAGGGTACCTGGGGGGGCTGGAACTGTTTGGCCAGCCTCCTCCTTTCCCTGGCCGACAGCTGAGGGGTCTTCTGCAGCTCTGGGGTGGGGGGCACTGGAAAGACATCACCTAGGGGATCTGAGGAACCAACACAAACACACGAAAAAGGAGAATCACAACCAAAATTACCCCCAGGTCCCAAAACTACACACTGTTTTCACCAGATTGGAAGGTTGTGTGGTGGGGAAAAAAAGTCCAACACCTCTATGATGTAAGATGAGAAGACACTACGCAGCTTAATACCAACAGTGACAGTAAAAATATGAAGATCATTCATCTTACCGATGAAAGCGCTCTCTGACTCCAGCAGAGAACCTCTGGGAGATTGTCCCGTCACACTCCTCTGCAACAAAAACACAACGCTGCCTTCACAATCCCATTCCATTAGGCACATTTGATATACTGTAGAGTTTGTTTAATAAAGCCCAAGTGTATGGCATATAGAGGATGTGATGTAAAATAACTCACCGGATAATGACCCTGCCGAGGTGGAGACAGGTCCAAATAATCTGCAACACAAGGAGAGAAGTATTTCCTTTCCTACGCTGCATCTGCACGTTTTTCAGGATCGAATAAAGCTCATCTTTCATTGAAAACCAAGCATTTTAGAAATTTGAAGGAAAGTTGTGGTTGATTCTGCCACTACCTTGATTCTGTTTGGAAAGAAGTACTTCTGGGGCATATAGAAAGAAGAATATAGTCCCAGGTCACATTATTTCTCACCACTAATCTTGCCGTTGTTGATAATTATGGAAAAGCGCTGGAAAAATTTGGTTGCTTCACAGAGCCGTTGATGTTTTATTGTCAAAAAATTTAACTGTGCTATTGGATTCTACTAATGTTGTAGGTAAACTAGAGTGAATAGAGGTTGGATTTTAGTGTGCACCGACACAATATGTTTGAGATATTCAAAGTTGCAAGGAATGCAACAGAAAATGTTCTTGGTTGTCTTCTTACACAGTGACATATCTCATCAAAAAAATGTATCTACACGTGCAGTGAGCTCTTACCATCTTGTGCGGTCGTCCTCTGGCTGCTGAATTGGCGGTACGGTTCCCCGTAGTCCCACCGGCTCCTGGTGGTCCCTCTCACGTCCTCCTGTTTGGGAACGTCACCGGAACCCGCCCTGGACTCACCGTCTAACACACATGCACATCAGCCACACCTTTAATGTGATGCATTAATGGCTGTTTTAAATGCTTTGCCATTACAAAGAAGCGGCAGCTGCCTGTACTAAACAAAGCAAAATTAACCTGATCTTTGTTTTTAAGTTTTAATTTATATCTGACATTTTGTCTTGAAGAAATTCTATTTAGTGAGTAAGTAGGGACTAGTATTTTGCACAAAATGTCCATCCTAAGTCATCTGCTCTCTTATTAAGTCTTAATATCTTATTTATCTTAAAACAAATTATCTTGAAAAAAAAAGAATAAAGCAAAGATCACTCTCCCAATATCAACAGACAGTTGATTCAAAACAATTCTTTGTGGAAATAAATGCAATATTTTCCATTTGAAAAATAAGATTTTAAGACTGTGCTGCAAAATTGGTAGTGTGTTGAGTTGTGTAGTTACCTGGATCATGATCTGAGTCCACATGCTGGTGCTTTTTTGTGTAATTACAATTATTTGTGGTAACATCAGGCTGTTTCTTCCTGGTGCAAGATTACTATGTGGAAATTTCCTGCAGGCACAACCTGATGGATCTACTTTCCAGTTCACACCGAAAAATAACAAGAAAGGAGCTGTTTAATTTCCTCAAAAAATGGTCACAGGGACTTGTTGGCACAATCTGCTTTGTTGTTGTCCTTTATTCCTTTATTAGCAGCCCAGGAGAGCGTGGAGTAACCATTGAGGATATTTCATCACCACGTGGACTCAGACCACATTGAGGAAACTATACAACCCAGCACTCTACCACAGTTTAATTTTGCTTTAAGATGGATCATTTTTGCAGTATATGATTGTTGATGTGTGCACTGGCTACTGCAAGGACTATAGCCTTTCTACAAGGCGGTTTCTCGAAACGCTCTTAGCCACACTGCTGTTTTTTTTTTTTTTTTTTGTTCTCGCTCAGCTAGCTGCTGTGCGTGAGTCTTACCGCTGCGTTTGAGCTGCAGGGAGTCGTGGATTTGCAGCAGGTTCCTGGGCTCTGCGCTGCTGGAGGCGGGCCTTCGGACCGGAGCCTGGAGCCGCAGCCTGGCCATGTCAAACACATTCACCAGGGGGCGCTCCTGAGGTCTGGACACACACACACACACACTTGTTCTGAGTAAATCTCCTGGCACAGCAGGAGCTAAGCTACAGCCGAGGAGGTGAAGGCGAGACTTGGCTTAGAGGCTTCTTTAATCTGACACTGTTAATTAGGGAGGAAATTTATAATGTAATAAAAAGTCAAAGAGTGTAGTCAGATGTTCAGGACATTATTGTACCAATTTTTTAGGCACTTAATCATCAAGATGTAGGCCAATTCAAACTCACTTATCTGTAAAAGAGTAATATTGGCTACTAATAAGACCTTTACATTTATGTATATGTGCTCAATATGATGAATGCTGACACTGAATGAACAATACAATAATATGACTATAACCTTATTGTTATAGTTGAAAATTATCTATAAAAACATAATATTTGTAGTCAGATGTGTATCAGGACTTTATTGTAATTTGTAATGTAATTTGTAAAAGGTCAGTATTAATATCATAATCAATATCAGTATGTGACGTGCTGAAAACAGATCTACTTTCAGTGACCAGAACTGCTGTTTTCATGTGGAACAGATGGCCAAAACAGAAAGAAAAAAAATCATCTCCATGTGAACATAGCCTTAGTGTCACAGTGCTGTAATGTACCCACGATAAAAAGGTCCACCAGATGGTAGATGATATACTGTGAGTAACATGGGATCATAGGACAAGTGATGCATGTGTCGGGGTCTTACCGGTCCTCCACAGGAGAGTCCAGTTCCTCCCAGTCGGCCTGCAGCAGACGTCCCTCCAGTCGCTTCTGTTCGCTGCGGAGCTGCCGACGTAACGCTGACAGCTCAATGAACACGCTGCGCTGCTCCTCTGGAAGTATCCAACGCACGCACGCACGCACGCACACACGCACACACGCACACACGCACACACACACAGACATTTGTCTTTCTATCTTTGTTGGGACATTACATTGACTTCCATTCATTCTTTGTGTGTTTCTACAGCCTTTTTCTAATCTTAACCATAACCAATACATCCCTAACCCAAACCTTTACCCTAATCTTAACCTATCTCTAATTCTGATCTTAACCCTAACCTGAACTAATAAGCCACAATTTGCCTTTGTAGTTGTGAGGACCGGTCAAAATGTCCTCACTTCCCAAAAATGTCCCCACTCTGTGGTTACAAAAAGTACCAGATCACACCATATAAAAGACATTTATTCACCTCATCAAAGAGGATTTCTGGTATTGAAGTTCTAAAAATCCAAGCTGTTTTCTCACTGCTATTTGGGGCCCCATCATGAAAAACTGCCTAGTGCAGCTTTAACTTTAGGGTTTAAACGTATAGGATTTTAAAGTAATAGCTGCATCTGGCCTGTGCATGTGTGTATGTGCAGTCTGTGTACCTGCAGCTCGGAGCTGGTTTCTGCAGGCGGGGACTGGGGGAGACTGGAGCCCAGACAAAGAGCGCTCCTTAGACAGAAGGAATGAGCACAAAGACAGAAAATATTTTTAAAAATCAGTTTAACCAGGGAAAGTTTGCTGAATGAGCATGTTGTTTTAAAGAAATAAAGACGACGGACAGAAAGGAAAGGCACACTGTTTTGATCCTTTGACTGACTGATCTTTCCCTGGAGAGTTTTCCAGGTCAAAATTCCACACTCGTTGCAGACATTTGTTTCTTGACCTCATTTCAATGTGTCGGTTAGTGTTCACTGTGATGTCTGCCAAAAGTGACTGGCAAATATGACTGTCAACGAGACCATATCACTCTCCAGATGAGCACTGTTTTTCTTTTATATGAAATGAGAGAGGATCTATAGTGATGTAAATGTGTAGTGCATCAAGACTGAACAGATTTTACCTAAAAATGGTTAAATTTCATTTTCCGGACATTGCAGGCCTGTATAAGGTCCAGTGCTCTTTGTGTATGTGAGTGTGTGTGTGTGAGTGTGTATATGTGTGTGTGTCAATGTGACTCACAGACAGAGGGGCAGGAGAGCGTTGGCTGTCAACAGTGGGGGGTCTGGGGGTGTAGCGGTGGAGCCCATGTTTCCTCTGCAAGGTGGGGATTGGAGGGGAGGGCTCCCTATGAGCCTAAAGACACAGACCCATTCAGTACCAAACATACACACACATACACACACAGCAGGTCTGAAGCTACAGATAAATTACAAACCGAGCACACCCTCAACCACTAGGCAGCCTGATTGTTTGAAGGTTGGGTCGCTCACTGTCTTTGTGTTTGGGCTTAATACCAGTCTGTCATGGAGAATGTTTGGACAGTGGTTACCGATGGTAAAAAGGGACATGCCATACACTAGTGTAGGTGTACACAAATCAACTGTGAGTGCACGACTAGTTTAGATCTACATCACATCAAGTAGAGCCTGCACACCTTGATCTTCCTCAGAACATGACAACATTTCAATCCGCACTAGATCTTGGTAAAGGAGCTCAAGAAGGTCAGGGCTCCACTTCACATGAACAAGGGCCATGCTGCCATGTTGGAGAGCGACCCACAACGTCTAATTGGCTGTGGAATCAAGCTAACCTCCTCCAGGCGAGCCTGCCTCTCCCTCTCGTACTGTCTCCTCAGCGCCGCGTTCTCCTTCTCCTCTGCCTCTTTCTTCTTCCTCTCGGCCTCCTTCCTGCGCTGCTCAGCCAGCTGAACCAGCTCCTCGTTCTTGGCCTTTTGCTGAGAGAGGAAGAAAGAAAGGAGGACAGGGTGATTAAGGAGACGAACAGGAGAGCGGTGACAGGGGGCTGATGGGAAAGGAATGGAGAAATCTGTCTTAACTGTTTACGTTGTTGCGTGGTTGATAACCAAATAGACCAACAAAAAGATGCTTAGCAGCCTCATCAAAGTGGCAAGTAACAGGACTGTGGCCAGCCAAGCTTTTAGACATTTATTATAAACTGGCCATCACCATTCTGGACTGTCCTGACTACATTCTATGGGAGGATTTGATGCTCCTGCTCTAAGGCTGCTGCTTAGAGGGTTAAGCACTTCTTTATTATGGTGCCACGAACACTAAATACTACAAAGTAACACTCACTAAATGATGAAGAATCAGTTAAGGCTTCCATTTTAAAATTCCATTCTTTTCCGGTCCTCAATCTTATGACACTGAGGTCTGGACAACATTCATTTACACTGCTGATTTGTGCTTGACTTTTTCCAACATTTGCCTGACTTGTGATTCCATGGATGATTATCTCATTCTAGTCCAGAGTCAAAGTTCTCTAATTCTGTCTATACATGCTAGTATAAATAAAAAGGATGTTTTAAGAAATAAACTTCTATGGGGATATGTGTGCAAATGTCAAAACTATTCTGCCAATCAAATGGTAAACCCTGTGTTTTTTAATTCCGTTCTGTGGCTCATTGGTTTAGCTCCACACCTCCATCTCCTTGCGTTTCTTCCTCTCCTGCTCCTCCTCGTACTCCTTCTGGATGCGGGCCCTCTGCTCCGCCAGCCTCTTCTCTTCCTTCTCCTCCTCCAGTCTGATGCGCTCCCTTTCCTCAGCCTTTTTATGACATTTCTCCTCTATCTGCAAAAAAAACCAAAAAAAACACGTTGGTTGGTTGGTGCAAAGTATTTGCAAAGGTGATGCTAGACTAGTCTAACATCCCAGCAATTGGCTGATGGCAATTTTCCATGTTTGCTGATGAAAAGTAACCCTATTGTCCAATCCACAAGGACTGGTAAGAGGAAACCCTTTCCTCACATTCAATATGAGCTCAGATAACACTGCAGGACTTGCTATAGTGGGCCAGTAGAACTAGCTGATTCTGTTTGAGGTGATTCCTGCTGTTTGAAGCAATACCTGCTGTTTGAGGAAGGCTTTGTACTTGTCCTGCTCCTGGAGCTGCTGCAGGGTGGGCTGGTTGGCAAACACATTGCCTCTGGCAAACTGGGGAGTTTGCACATGGGTGAAACCTGCACAGAGAGGGAAACATGAACAGCCTCTGCTGAGAGGTGGACACCTTTTGTCAAAGATGCCTGCTCTCTGCGTGATCTGTCCTTTGTGTCTGTGACAACAGTCAAGCAGCAGAAGCTAGGGAAATAGTGAGTTTTACAAGATGTAGCACTGATCTACCATCTACTTACTGCTATGCTGTTGTATTATTGTGTGCTTGCTTCAGCTTCAGTGAAGGAGCACACTACATACTCTTACATGCTTCTTACACAAGCATATTGCCCTTGCCCTACTGTACAGATTTTGCTCTGTGACTTCAACTTCTGTGGTATCTGGGTTTTTTCTCCACAGCCTTTGGTTCTAGTGGGTTAAATTGTTCTGATGGCCACTAATGAAAAGCAACGGTACCAGAGACCCTGTCGCTGGGATCAGGGTGCTCCACCCGGCGTGCCGTCATGGCAGCCGTGGTTCTCCTCTGCCACTGCTCAGGGTTGCTGTAGGCCTCCTCATTCTGCTTGTGCATCTGGTTGAGGTCAGCTGGCCACAGGAAAGGAAGTCAACAAAGGTCAGTCGCAGACACAGGAGCATTATTTGCTTGTAATATCATGATGCTTTGAGTGTGTTATGCTTAGGACCCCGGTCAACAAAATGATCATATCTGACAAACTGGATCCTTGAGATTAATTCATTCATGCTGGGACAGGTGTCTTAGCATGACTGAACCTGAGCTGAATCCTCAGTCCCACAACTGAAATTAAACCTGCCTCCCATATTTATCCTCCACTTCTTCACCCCCCTTCACCCACCCTCTCCCCCAGGTTTGTCCTTGTCATCTTGATTTTCTTTTCAGTTGAGATGTTTACCACTCTAGGCTTCATCTCGCCTATGCAACAATGTCATTTTCCCTCACTTCTTATGTACCTCATCATTTATATATGACTCGAAATGACTCGAACAGGAAACTCCGGGACCTACTGATGAGGTTTCCGGTGCTGTCTCGGAGCGGGGCCCCTCCACCGCCACGGCCCCAGGGTTGGTGGTTCTTCATGTCACGCTCCAGCTGGGCTTCAGATCGCTCCCTCTCCTCCCTCTCCAGACGCCGTCGCTCCTGACGCTCCTGGATCTGCATTGACAGGCAGCAGCTTCAACACAACAGACTAAACTTTAAACTGTTCTTCTCACAATATTATCCGTATACACACAAGCACAGACTGCTGGGTTCAGCCATTCTGTTGGAGTACCAATATAATACAGATGCTAACAAATCCAAACAGCAGGAACTGCTTGAGTCGTGAAATTGAGATGAATGACTTGAGGGTTTCATTCTCATTTCACCACCAACATCTGCTGACAGAGAGGCAGATTGTCAGTCATTTAGCAGCATTTATGGCTCTGATTTAGATGACTTTGAGTTGTTACTGCTGTTCATGTTTGTAGGGCAGAATACAAATACTAGAATAAACAGCACCACACTACTAAGCTATTTATTTTATCCTTTACAGTTGTACTGTGCTAAACCAAATTTTAAGTATACCAGCTACTGCGATAAAGAGATAAAGAACTAAAAATGGGTACAAAGAAATAAAACAGGTAAATACAAAAGAAACATACAGAATGATGTATAAATTGAGGAGAAAGGAAACTTTAGTGGTGATACAGGTAATATAAAGGCTGTGGGCTGCACCACCTTCAACTGACAATTTACTATGAGAAAGAGAGGTTGACAAAGTGTGTGTGTAGAAAGCTGAGGAGATAGTGTTTTTCAGCTTGAAAGAGTTTGAGGGAGGATTAGGGAGATGGGAATGGGGTATAAAGCAAAAGCTCAATGGGAGGATCTCACAAACATACTCCACTGCGGCTCTATCCACATACTACAGAGGATCTACTGGGGTCTAACTAGACTTACTCAAATTGTTGTTTTTCTATTTTAACTGGGTCTATTTTACCTGGTCATAAAGCTCGCTCCTCCCTCTCCTGGAGTCTTCCTGCCAACACAGACTGGGCTGCAGTGAGTGAGTCTTTGCTTCATAGTTTATACACTATCAGCTTCCAGTTCACTTCAGAACAGATGACACTGTGTTATGTTCCCTAAAGAATACCTGTCTGTAAGTAGGACTGCTGACACACAACTAAAACAACTATGCTATCTTTAACGATTAAAGTAATACTCCAACATTTTTAGCAAAATCCCCTTTTTCCAACTTACCCAGAGTGAGACACCATCGATACCATCTTTTGTGTTTTGTGTTAGCATAAAGACTTGAAGTCTACAGGAATCATTTCCCTAGTTCCTTCAAGTCTTTATGCTAAGCTAACACAAAATGCTACCAATAGGAGCTGAACCAGCAGACGTACAGAGGTGAAAATGGTACATTTCATCATACACAACATCTTGTCTCAGTCTTGGAGAGTCGGAAAAAAGTATTTTGCCCTAAACGTTGGGAGTATTCCTTAAATGTACACAATACTCCAAAGTATTTAGTGACATTTGCCACTGAAAATTATGTCATCTGAGGTATTATAATGGTGTTTCTTCTGATTTTTGCTTGAAATTAGTCGAAATTATTACAGTATGCTTATGTCCCATCTCTGTCAGTGATGGTAGTGTAGTTGATGAATGAATGAAGATTACATTACGTGAAGATTCACAAGTGTGATCTACCTGCTGTTTGAGAGCTTCTTTATAGCTCAGCATTCTCTCCCTGATGGGTCTGGATCTCTCTGAAGGGAACAGCCCGGCTCCTGAGTCTTCAGCAGCAGCCTCACCGCCGGGCCTGCCTGGAGAGCTAAAGAATTACACTGGTCAATGGTCATTAAACATCAGAAAACAGTTTACATCAACAGAACAATATCTCTTCTTTTATATTTGTTCAGTCTCATATGGTCTAAAACACTGTTTCACTAAAATCAAAGTCAACTAAAACACCTAAGTGTTTATTATAGGACAGAATGGTCCTCCAACTTATAGCAGACTGCCTTGGTGGCATTTGAGTGGCAGCTGGTAATAATTTTCCCATCCTCATGTACAAGCCTGAGTATCAACAGTGAACAGTAAACCTGTACTTACTGCATTGAAGGCTCAGGGAAGCTGCTTCCACTGTGCTGGCTGTGCGGGCTGTGGTTCCCCAGCTGGCTCAGGGGAGCTCCACCTGGTGGGGCATTCCAGTAGGACATGGGAAGGCCAGGACCAGGCACAGGTAGCTGGCCGTCTGGGTAGAACATGAAAACAAAACATACAAATTATGCAGTTAAAGGTGTTAACCCTCTTGTCTCCTGCACTATTAAGTCCTACCTGACATATTATTTAACAAGAGGCTAGGAGACCAGTGCTTACAGTAGGGCACGTTTGGATCCAGCAGGTTTCTGTTGCCGTAGTAGTGATGGCCATCACCATACGGTGTCCTGTAGGCCTCAGCTAGCATCGAAGGAGGGTGAGGCGCAAAGAAGGGGATTCTGGGAGACACAAAGTTTCAGTAGAATATCAATCATTAGAAACCTATAAAGTTTCCATTTTCAAATCTCTGAATTTCTACAGGTCTTGCTTTTGTGACTGTACTTTTGGTACGTGTTCCATATGATGATGCTGAAAGTAGCTATGCAGTATAACAGGCACCCAGGCCTTATGACAAGCTGAACATTATTTTACACTACAGCTAATAATCACATTATGTATATATGCTGAGGTTTATTTTTCAGAACAATAATATTACAGTGTCAATAATTGCTTAAAATATGTAGTCATAAGTCGATTTTTCCAGACTATTTGTGCAAATCCCACATCTTTAAAGACCTGGAAATTATAAAATTATTTTCACATACTTCTTAAGACATTCCAGATTTGTAAAGCAATGCAGTATCCAGACAAATAAACAATCTCAATATATATGTGCCCTTTTTTCAACTTAGGACGCAGCATCAACATACTTATTTACTATATATA
>OMLF01036072.1:13274-36037 GCA_900302615.1 Holocentrus rufus
ATGCTGGTAAAGTAATAGCTGTAGAAGCTTGTTTAACAACAGTGTCCAAATGGGAGACATTCTGAAACTTAAATGTAGAGAGGTACTGTAGTGGTGCTATGAATGGTGGGAGTGAACATAGAAGAAGTGAACATAAGTCCTAGAACCAAAACTTTCAGTTACAAAACAGTCTCTTTAACCACCAGGTAACCTCACCACTGACTTGACAAACACTGACCATGAGCCAAAATCCTGTACGATTAAAAAAAAGCATGATGGTTATGAGGTGGACTGGTGGTGTACCTGGGAGTGTCCATGCCTCTGTGGAACGCGGGAGCAGCAGGCTGGCTGTAGGGAGACAAGCCCAGGGCAGAGCTGTACTCCAGCAGAGGGGACTGGAAGGCCACATGGGGCTGCTCCGGGGGAGGCCTCTCTCCGTCCCGCATGCCCAGCTTCTCGTCACTGTGTCGGCCACCAAACGGCTCGCCCTCTGCTGGTGCTGGAGGCTCCACAAGCTGGGGAGTTCTTCTCCTGTTCAGTCCAAACTGCCTGATTCGGTCCGGCTGGATTGTGGAATTGTGGAAATTTTATGAGTCGCCAAGACTTAGCTCTACCTTCAATTTGATTGTTCAATTTTATTTGTAGTGATTACATGATCATACTATGGTCAAAGGGCTATTAGCTGGGCACTGTGACTCTGACGGTTGATCTCCTTTCTAATGGTTGTGTGAAATTTTGGTGTTCCAGAAATTTAAAAGATAATTTCCATTATATTCAATCTGGGCTATTTTTCTTGTGACAACTGACTGTCTTCAAAAATCCCTGAGCTTATTTTATAACAAGTAAAACACATAAAAAGACTTTCAAACTGCAGCTAGCCTGTTCTTCCACGTCTTCTGACATGACTTGAACCCAGCAGAAGGCCGACAACAACCTGTTGTAGAGAAATGAGCAAGGCTAGAAAAGTATCAAATTGTGTATTGTAACGGAATGGTGTGAAAATGTGCAATCGCAGCTGTTTAAAGATGTTTTTGGACTCAGATGTTGGAGCTTGCTTTGGCTCTGTGTGCCGTGAATGAATGAAAGCAATATAGTGAAGTAAGTGATGCATTTTTCAACACAAGGAATCATCACAATGGCAAAAACTAAAACACGGAAAGCACAGCCCATGTTGAAAATAGTCGGAACTATCCTTTAAGATTCTAAGTGGCTCTGGATGAGAGTATCAGTAAAATGATTAAATGTTACATACAAATCTACGGATTAAAGTCCCCATGAAATGAAGTCACATGACTGTAAAACAGATCCTATCAAGTAAAATTGTGTTTCTCTCCCCAACTGATTTGCTGCTGGTTTATACTTATGAATGATCCCTGAAAAGGTGTTGCTGAAAAGCAACAGGGTGACCAGCAAATGTTCCCTGCAGAAAATAAAGGTTACATAAAGTTTTATCTTTGAGTAACAGAAAATGTCAGCTGCAAAAATGCTTATTTTACTCAGAGCTGCACAATCAAAACAAACTGAGAAAGGATGACCAGCCTCCAGCTAACTGCAGCTACATTTTGGGAATGACTGAGAATTAAATTGCTCTACCAGCCACCTTAGCAGGTACCCAACTATCATTTGGGAGTCCTGTTCTATTAGTCCAGCTGTGATTGCGGCCCCACTGCAGCATTTGAGACAAATAAGCTAATAAGCTGCCTGAACCCAGCTAAATGAAGATTAGTTCTAAGCAGCGAGTGTACCTGTTTCTCAGGGTCTGTCGCTCCTGTGGCGGCGACTTTCAGCTCCAAATCCTTCTCCCTGCACCAAGGACACATACATCAAAATCAACACATTTTGCACTTTCATTTATTAACCTAAACTCTAATCCAGTGCAGGTAGGAGTCTGGTTCAGTGACAATTCAACAGGACACATTGCTCTTTCAGTGATGAACCCTGCCGCCTCCTGGTTACAGATGAAAAGACAAGGATGAGTGAAGGGTCACCTCTTTCTGTTCCTGTGCTGCTCTGCTATCTGCTCTTGCAGGTCCTGCCGGTAGCGCTCCTTCCTCCTCTGTAAGGCCTCATCTGCATCAGTTGCCCCTGAAGAGGAGAGATGCCATTGGAAAAATAGTTGACAAAGTGTCGCCACTTTCACAGATATCACAGTTTTCATTAACTGAAGAGTTAATTCCCAAACTCGATTCATGATGATCTATGCTGCTGCATGCTCTTCATGCAATGTGTGTGCAACTTCTTTGGGATCTTCTGACTTAGTCATGCCATAAGGGCCTATTAATTTTCTGCTTGACACGCTATAAACAAAGAAAGTGTATCTAACCAATCATAAGTCCGGTGGCAAACTCAGCTTCATCCTTATTGGCTAGCGCCCTGGATCTCCTGCCTCCTCTGACGCCCACTGCTGGATTCTGCCTCCTCCTCCTGGGAAAACCCAGACAAAAAAAGAAAAAAAAAAACATTAATGGGGATAAAAACCATCAGGTCAAGTTATAGAATGACTTTAACAAAAGAAAGAAGGTCTCACACTATACAGAGCAACACAGGACATAGCTAAAGATAAAAACGAGAAAATAAACATTTCAAATTTTACTGAGCCTTGCCTTGGGTGAAAGTGAGTGTATCTGTGTCTTAATGTGTATGTGGTTATGAGAAAACATGACAAACTGAGGCAGTCCACAGCAAATGAAAGTAAAAGACAGGCAGTAGGGAGGGACAAAAACGGAGAGAATAATCTGGTGGGAGTTTTCAGTACCTTTCATGGCTTGGTTCATAATGATTTGAATCTAGGTAGTCATCAGAGGGCTCAACTCGTCTGTCTCCAAGCCTTCTCACATCCCTGTAGACAAGTGGACATGAACGATGTGCAGGAGATGACTGGCAGGCTGCCTTTTTATGCATATGCTTACTTTTCATGGAGCATTTATCAAATATGAAGCAAACTTTTATACTTGAGAGAGCAGAGACAGATTGTGGGTCAAGAATCTCTACGGCCCTGTGTCCACCAAGCACATTTGTTTTAGGTAGCAGTGTGAAACAGATGCTTGTGGGAAGCACCTGGCACAGGTTTCCTTTTATAGCACAGTGCTGATGTCCTAAAAGTTGAAATAATTTTCACTTCTAAATCTTAGTGCTCTCAGTGCTGTCAGAAAAAAACACCTCTGAGAGCAAACAACTTCTCCCAGTTACCTGCCATCCATCTTATTGGTCAATTTCTTCTCCAAGCTGCCCTCGAGCCCCATGTGTCTGTGCCTCCTGCCCTCCATTTGCTCCATCTCCTCTTCGGTAAACTCCTCTTCCTCTGACTCTTGGTCCATCAGCCTGCCCAGTCTGCCTTGGTGCCTGAGAGCCGCCGACAAGACGCCATTCTCCTCCTCGTCCGGGCAGGAGGTCTTGCTCCCAGCCAGGCGTAGTGCTCTGTGCACCCCCCTCCTGCCCTGCGTCAGCGTGGCTGCATCCCTTCTAGAGGGGAGGGCCTGTTTGGGGCTGCCTCGGCCCTCAGGCGGCAGTTGCCGGGGAGGAGGATGAGGACCATGCTGCTCCTGGTAGAGGAAACATTGTTTAAAGACAGTCTGCTGCAAAACCTGGGTGGGAAACTACCATCAGCTACATGCTGATAACTTTGAGCATGGTTGGTAAGTTAGGATGCAATCAAATCTACAGAAAAGAAACAGATGCACCACAGAATGACAATACACAATTGACAAAGAACCCAGTGCACTTCTGCCCAGCTTAAAGGAACACTCCAACATTTTGAGCAAAATACTTTATCAGACTTACCCAGACTAGACAACGAGTTCAATACCATTTTCACCTCTGTACGTCCACTGGTTTGGTTCCTATGGGTAGCATTTCATGTTAGCTTAGCATAAAGACTTGAAGTCTAATAGTCATTAGCCTAGCTTTGTCAAACTGAAAAAATAAACCATAAAGCAAACTCTTGTTTAAAAAAAAAAAAAAATCCAAGACAGTGAAACACACGATACATTATGTAAATAAGACAGCTTCAGAGTTGCTGTAAGGTTGTTTTTTTTTCCTACTTTGACAAAGCTCAGCTAATGACTCCTGCAGTAGACTTCAAGTCTTTATGCTAAGCTAGCACAAAATGCTACACATAGGAACCGAAGCAGTGGATGTACAGAGGTGAAAATGGTATCAAATATCTTGTCTCACCCTGGGTAAGTTGAAAAAAGAAAGTAGAAAGAAGAAAGTATTTTGCCCAAAATGTTGGAGAATTCCTTTTTAAATTATTTTAAATTTTTAATTATTTAAATTATAAAGAAGACTAGGTGCTCCACTCTGGACTTGAACAAACAGATTTTAAAAAATTTCTTGCCGCCCACCAGAAATAAATTGATTTGAAACAGGATGTTGGGCTTGCATTGCAGGGGCATTGCGTTGTGTTACATGGCATTGATTTATTCTACTTCTATGTTATACATGCATGCGGAACTAAACTTGTCACCTGAGTGCCAATAAAAGTTGTAATACATCTTAATAAACATTCATTATAAATTAACTTTGCATGATTAAGTCAAACATTAAACATAATGATTCAACATTTCCTGTTGAACACCCGTACTAAAATACATAATGTTCATATAAATCATTTTCCCGTAATAGTATGAAGACAGATAACTTCTGAACCTAGACATCCGAGAATAGACACCGTATAATTTTAAAAAAAAAAAACACAGGAGCAATCTTAGATCTGCACCAAGAGGTAGGACTTAAGTTTAACCTGTTAACCTGTTAACCTGTTATTGTTTGCATATTGTTTGCAGAGTTGCGGTAATTTTTCACCGAATCAGGAAACTGGAAATCCTTCCTTGTCAGCATTTGTTTGAAACATGGGACCATAGATTTACTCAACATGGAGTTAAGATTTTGGGCATGTTGGCTCTCTTTCAAGTCTGTGCAAGCTGCAGTTACCAAAAAACACCAGATATGTTTACATGCACCTTTACAAAGATAGGAACACTGGGATAAGCATGATTTCATACTCCTGTAGAAAAGTGCAAAAAGGTAAATGAAATCATTCTAGAGAAAGGCTGAATTACTAAACAAAGAAGCGCTATTAGGAGAGTGTTAATCTATTTGATCTGTCAGAAACACAACTTTAAAATCAACTCTTATATTGTCATTGTAATGTAATATTTACCTTGTCAGGCCTCCTGTCATCTAGGGAAATTGATGACCCAGGCTCAATGTCAAGCTGGTTTTTCTGAAACACAAATTGTTTTTTGAACTGACACGTTGTTCATATTACCTTTCCAGAACAAGCCTTGACAGAAAATCATTTTAACAGGAATATTCCAACGTTTTGGGGAATATACTCTTTTCTAATTTACCCAGACTAAAACAAGATATTCGATACCATTTTTACCTCTGTTCATCCAGTGGTTCATTTCTGATGGTTAGCATTTTGTGTGGCTTAGCATAAAGTCTTAAGTCATTAGCCTAGCCCCATCAAAGTGAAAAAAAAAACAAACAAAAAAAAAAAACAACCTTAAGTCAACTCTGTCTTCTGTCTTAAGTCGTTAAAGGAGAAGTTAGATGGTAGGAACAATAACTGATGAACACATACTGTATGCTCAGCGGTTATAGTTCTTACCATCTAACATCTCCTAAAACAACACTCGTTTAAAAAAAAATCCAATATGTGTACTTCAACTACACGATACATTGTGTAATAGGACAGCTTGGGAGTTGCTATAAGGTTTATTTTTTCATTTTGACCGAGCTAGGCTCATGACTCCTGTAGACTGCTCCCCATGCTACCCATAGAAACCGAACGAATGGACATGCAGAGGTGAAAATGGTATCAAACATCTTGTCTCAGTCTAGGTAAGTCAGAAAAGCTGTATTTTGCCCAAAACAGAGTATTCCTTAAATTTTATGACCAGGCTAAAGATAGAACATTACTCATTTTTGCAGTGGTTTGTATCACCTCCTCAATATTATGACCAGTATTTGAAAACATGAAACTAATTTAAGCCTGATGTCAATCTAAAACAAGAAGCACTGTCATCCCATTGTCTAGAATTATTGTATTTTCTGTGATTAAGTATCCAAAGAATGTTTTAGCTCTGCAGCCTGCACTAGAACCAGATCCAGGATCAATATTAAAAGTACCCCTGAGCACCCCAGCTAAAGCGGCTCACATAGTGAACACATGTAAGCTTGGGACAGTCACCTGAGCCACATAGCGCCTGTAGTCCATACGGAGCTCATGCTGCAGCCTCTGTTTCTTCCTCTCGTAGTCCACACCGAGTGGCAGACCCACACCGTAACTCTCCTCTAACAAAGCAAACCATCAATATTTAATAAGAGCCACAATGTGAAGAGTTTCATACCAAACATCTGCCATTTCACAGAAAAAAAAGACAACACCTACCCTGATAAAACGATGGTGGCATGAAAGTAAAGCACATCATGGGTTACTATGGGATATGACCTCTGCTTACAAAATAGGGATAGAATCGTCATGTGTTTTTGAAATACTGACGAAAGAATTTCATGTATCTGATTTTTTTCCCCCAAATATGGATACATAGCATTTTGAAAGCCTTCGTATACAGAAAAAAAGTAAAATGCATGCAATGTATATATTTGAAGTGAGGCCTTGAACAAGGCATTCTGGTCAACCAATTCAATTTTACTTAGAGAATGTCTGTCATTAGACTATAATCAAAATGCATATATAGGAAGAAATAAAATGCCCATACCCTTAATTATTTTGATTATTTTTAAGGTGTTGAAAAGGAGCTATACGGGGAAAAAACTGCCTGCATATATATTCAGTCATAAAAGAATGGAAGAAGTGACTAAATGGATAAGTAAATGAATCATAACAAAGTTAACATGCCAAATGCAAACAAATAGATGATAAATAAATACATAAAGAGTCCAGTCTTCTTCCTGTCCTGTACCTTTCCCATGTGCTGCAGATTTAGGAGGGATGTTCTCTTTAATCGTGGATTCGTAGGCTCGGTTGGTTTTCTGTGGGTTAATCAATCACAGAGGAACAATGTCATCTGCAGGTTTGTGAGTTACTGCACAGAAACACATACACAATACAGAGATATCCACAAGAGGATCCATCCCAGTATATCCAAAAACAGCTTTTGTAATATTAGTTACACATCCCCCAAGTTGAAGTGATGCCTTTTCTTCAATCCCTTCTGTGTGTGTAAATAAGTAAGATGGTAACATTACATCACCAAATTACTGAGGTACACACCCTTATTTCCATGTAAGGAGGGTCTTGCTCCAAACTGGCTTTGTCCTCTGCCACTCTCGCTTTCCGTTCCCTGATAAAGTCCTCCAGGTCATCGTCCATTTCCAACACACAACCTCAAACAACCCACCTGGGAACAAAAGCGAGGGTACTCACATTCATCATCAGATCTGAGTTCCAAACATACTACAACCAGATAAGATGAGAAATGATGCCTGGTACATGCTGCAATTTTTTAGCCCAAAATAATTCATCGTTATGGCCAAATTCTTGAACAGAAGTTTAAAACTCACATATATAGTGTGATTTTCATTTTAACTGTCATCCGTCTCAAAGGCCTACTGAACAGAAAATGCGACAACTTTACAAATAGTTTTAAAATGACTTGTGTTTTGGCTGAACTTTTTGGTGCATTATCGGTGTAACAAATGTGGATACCAAATATCCTAGTAAGTCCAATATCATCTGACTGAGAATACTGAATGTTTTCTCTGATACTGCCTGTAAGTGCTGACAATATTTCCTTATTGTAAGGCAATGTGTTGACTGGTCATATGAACTAGAGAGGCCAGAGGCAAGCAGGCACTACACCAGCTGATTTTACCAGCTGTCACACCTTGAACCAGTGGGGTGAAACTACTTAGGGAAATCAGCTGCTATAGTTTTTGGTTGGAACGTATGACTACATACGCTGGAACCTTCATGACACAAGACTGGTAACCACTTCAGTATGATCATGTTAACGTTAGTTTGATATACACATCTTAGGCCCACGTTAACGTTACACAAATTCTTTCTGTAAATCTCTGCGTTCAATCCGCAGCCACTTAGTGTCACTACTACTCAATAGGCATGTCAGTCTACATTTCTAAGCTAACTAACGTTAGATAGAATTGGCAAGTCTGTGGACACTGATACAACCAAATAAATGACAGCACTGTCTCTTTAATTTTCCGTTGTCTGGCAACCACACTGAACACAACGTAAACCATCAATTCCTTTTAGCTAACGTTACCGTTAACTAGCTAGCCTATGTTTGTACATTTGATATTGACAGTTTGACACATTGTTTGACGCGTAGCTAGAAGTAGCTCGTGAGACTTATGTTATAACGTTAGCCTGTTTGCTGTTTGCTGTTAACTTTAACTAACGTTAGTAACGTTAGGAATGCAAATCCAGAAGAAGCTAAATCTAACTTAGCTAAAGAGACTACCAGTTAACGTTAATCAAAGCTAAAAACGCTAACATTAGCTAGTTAGTCACTAGCCTCTCGGCTAGCTAACGTTAACTGACTACTAGGCAGTTTTATTGTTGGTATCCCTAAAAAACTAAACATACCATTTGGATAGTAAATCAGCCGGATGTGCCCAGGTTTGCTGGCGTTCGACTGTTTTTCGTAGTCTTCCAGGCGAGCTCAGCACCACTGTACCAATCGCACAGTATACAACATCCGGTTTCAGGTTTTCAAATAAAAGCCTCGCGGGGGAACTTGGAATCGTGTCTAGATTAGATCATTGAAATTTGCAGGGTTTCAAAAGCCGGCGTTGGTTTGAGGGGCGATCTAGATCTATATTATGGATGTGTTACAGATCACACTGGGGTTATCGCAGCAGGTTGTTGACAAAGAAATAATTTATACTGACAGCTGTCGTCTGATTGGCTGGCGTGCGTCTGTTCCCAGGAGGCTTATACCCTGATACTGTATGCTTTTGGACCTTTTTCACAGCAGCCATTTTGACACGAAATTAAATGTAAACACGGGTGTTTTAAGGTTCTGTACCTAAATAGAACAGGAATGATTGTGATTGATAACACCTGTGTTTACCTACTAATTCATGTCCAAACGGCTGCTGTGAAAAAGGTCTCATCTGAGTCAGAGATTAGTTACAGTACTGCTCATTTTTTAATGCTTAACTGTCTGACCTGTTGCCTGTTCTAATAATATATCTATGGTCTGGCCCCTCTACTGTCTGTTACCTTTCTAAAACGATATACTAAAACCATAACGGTAAAATCAATTTCCCTCTTCCCTCTCCAGATCACCTTTTCTGTAAACATACATGACTATACATTATGTGCACAGCCTGTGCCCTAGGTCTTAATCTTCATACACGATAAAGTGAATTGCTGCGAACAGACACATTCGTAACCACTTCAAACCTTTCACTTTATCACTGGAAACACTATTTATTGTTTTCTCAATCTTCCCCTCTGATGCAATTTCTTGATAGCGTTTTTGACACTCTTGTTGTGTTCTTATATGTATTCTACTTGACTGTATAGTTTGTCATCAGTCAGTCAAACTGCTTCTTCTTCCTTGGTTGGTTGCAGGTTCAGCCCTCAGGAACAAATCAGTAAACCAAATAAGGCATACCGACTTTTTTTTCGATTTATTGCTTATATAAACGCTCTAAACATTTTTTGGTAAAAATAAAATCTATCAACAATAATCACAAATAAAATTGTCACAATGACTTTTACATGACATTATATTGCACAATTATAAGCCTTTTTAACAATAATCACAGAACACAAGTGTTGTTGCTCAGGTTGTGTGTTGGAGGAATGTTGAGAGGTCTGTGGGCTATGACAGACACACTGGCTGCCTTTTAGGGGGAAACAGAAAATCTGAATTTCGACTCTACTGGCTGCATTTACACAAGGTCTATAAATTATTGGGTCTTGATAAATTATTTCAGGACAAGAAAGACATTTGGTGACCACATGGACTCAACACTGGGACCAGAGCCACTGGTCACCTGCCAGCCCATTCGTTGTTTACTTCCACAATATGTCTCTTAGCCTTGTAATCTATATACCTTATGATTTACACCAGCCAGAGATCTGATTTCAGCACTTTGTGGCACAGATCTGATGTTTCATTGTTGAATTAACATGGGAAAAAACAAAAGATACAGGTCACGCAAGGTCAAAAATCAGATTTGTTCATTGCTTTGTGTTACAAATGTGATCCATCAGACTTTTCTAAACAGGGAGAGGTCAAATTTCTCCTTGTTTAGATGCACTAGATCTCAAGATCACAACGGAGTCAAGCTTCAGCTTTTCTATTCCGGCATCAACCCGGTCTTTCATCACTTCACAGCAAAGTTCTGCCAACAGAAACGCCGCCGTGTCTCAGTTTTGACCTATGCTCTTGCTTTCGGTCTCCGCTTGAACCAAAAGGCTGTCTCCCCGTCTGGCTTGGCAGTTTATGATTGGTCAGCTACAGAAAGGCCTGAAAGATGAGCCAGCAGAATTCTTGTTTCACCCAAAGAGTGTGTTCGTGTTCAGATGTGTTCCACCTCCGCGTTGAGTTCAGGACACAGTTCCTTGAGTAACATCTCCATCAATACCTAAAACAGATGTAGAGAGACAAAAATATCTCATGAATTGACTGTTAAATACTGTGAAATCTCTTTTGCAAAGGGTTTCCCTTTAGGATACAGAAAAACGTATTGTTTATGCCATGTTCTTACATAGAGAAGATGTTTGTTGGCACTAGCCTCTTGCAGGGCATTGAAGATCTTGATGATCCCGTAGCGGGCATTCTGCTGGCCAACTAGATTTGCTAGGGCTTCTGATACCAGAGACAAGAGAAGTTGAGAGTTTAAGGGGAAATCAACACACAAGTTTGATTTCTCGGAAGTGGTAAATGAATTGCTGAGGTTGGTATTGCTCAAAATAGACCCAGGTTTTGATGATGTTACCTGGAATGTTCTCCAGTAATTTCTGTTGAGCCCGTTCCTTGGTATCGCTGCGTTCCATGTCAGTTCGGACCACGACGTGTGGTGCCAACTGCCCATTGGGCCAGAAAGTGTCCCTGAACACGCTGATGTAACATACTAACATCTGCTCAGAGAAGATCCAGTTTACTGTGTCCCGTATCTGTCTGGAATCAAGCAATAGCACACAGACAATGTTAACTGTCTACTCTGTAATGTGGAAGGATACTGACGTAGAATGAAAGTGAACTGATATAAAAAACGGAAAAAGAAACACAATACACCCTTCCCACTTCATCTTATGTTGCCATGGAGAACACTGTTGTTCTAATGGCAGAATTAGTCTTCTCCCAGTAAAATGCTAGAAATTTGAAGAAGCTCCAGCTTGCTACTTACTTATTGATGGTTCGTCCAAACGTCACCTGGACTAGTGCAATAAGAGTCTTCCTCACCCACTTGAACACTGAGGGGGGAGAACAAGAGACAGACAGGGGGAGGAGTTAAAATGAGCAAACTTAGTAGTAGAGGATTGTATGCTTACACCTCTTTTCACTCTTTTATCAGTGGACAAGTAGAGAGGCTTCCTTCTTGTTTTCTCTGACAGGAATAAATGTGGACAAAAATATGCAAAATGGGTATTTATTTCCTGAGAACATGACGATAATCCGGGACTGCACTCAGAACTCGGGGTTTGACTGGTATTGTTTGATGTGATGGATGCTGGTTAGCATTTGCTTGCTGTAGAATTAAATTTCTATCTTTGGCACAAAGCAGCCAGAACAGTTGTGAGAGGAAATGTGGGAGGAAGAAAAGAGATGAGTGAAAACCAACCAAAGCCGACCGTCTGACAGCCCCGCAGTGAAAACTGACATTAACAAATAATTTCCATCGGCTTATGGAAAACTCCTGTCATTTCTGCGTAAACAATTCAGAAGCTTTGCTGTTTGCTAGCATTGCTACAAAATTAGCTGTAGCCTTTAGGCAAATACTACGTGTGCTGTACCTATATTGTGCGTGTGTGAAGTGTGAATGCAGCAGCGTATTGTCTGTGCTTCTCTGGCATTGTGTTCTACGCTGGACTTTGTAAATGCATCATTAATTGTAACGACAACACTGTACTGACTTCCTCTGAGTTCAAAGATCTCTCCTATTAGCATGAAGCAGGGTTCAGCCAGGGCGTCCTTCCTCCCATCTGCCTCATCGCCATAGTCAGACAGGTCGCTGTCATCCTCAGCCTCCTCCTGTCAATACACAAAGCCCACGTACACACAGCCCACATTCACACACACACACACACACACATAGTGGCATTCTTTCAATCGACAATAATTTATAAAAGGGAATGTGTATGGAATCTAAATGATGATGGAAGACCATGGATGGAAGACAGTGCCAAGCTAGTCCATTGCTAACTGTCATGTTACCAGTCCTGTGTGTGTGTGTGTGTGTGTATGTGTGTGTGTGTACCTCAGTATGAGAGAAGAAGTCCCCGGGCAATCTCTCCAGGAAGGAAGCCAGAGAGAAAGATGATTTCTTCTGAATGGACATCACCTTCAAAGAAAGATGGAATAATATATTATCACTACAAAACAGCAATATATAAATATGTGAACACTATAATATAATGACAGGCATGAGAGAAGGGCGATTTCTTCTGTGTGAAAGCATTCTATATGTGTTTAGCTGCTTCGGCTGCCCGTTTCCAAAAGAATTTGTGTTACTGAATTTGAAAATCAACCATGATTCAGCAGATATTTCTTGTTTTTTATGTGGTTGATTTTATTGATGGGAACTGACTGTGATTTTTCACTATGTCTACAGTTAACCTGTTATTCATATTCAAACAAAAAAAATTCTAAAGCAATAAACTGAACTTAATAAACTTTTTCTGATATTATGATATATAATAATATTATTATCCCTGGATTGTAAGAGTCCTTTATGTTGTCAATCCCCTTACCTTGAGGTGCTCTGGGGAAGGGCTGAGGAACGCATAGAGAGCCTCTGACTGGCACAACCGATCATCTGTCAATAAACGCTACACACACACACACAGTAGTAGTAGTATTAATATATAATAGAGTTTTGCTCTTGTCCAGTTGGTAGTAAAATTATTGAAGTCTAGTTGAATATAGCTGTATGGATGGTGGGGGTGCTTACCTGGAGAAAAGCATTAAGCTGAGTTTTGCTTTTGTCCAGGAACTTCTGGTCAATGGATTTGAAGGGAAGTTTGCTAAGTGATGGTAGCTGGAGTTTCTTCAATGATGGGAAACACTGAAATACAGACAGAGCAAAAGAGAGAGAGGGAGAGAGAGAGAGATGCAATTTCACAATAGTGTATTAGAATAGTAGGGAAGCAGTTAGACCAATACCTCAATGTAATTTCCTCAGTGCAGTTCAAATCAGTTACAGTACCACAAACAAACAACTTGAGTGCTTTGTTACCTCAGTGAGTTTGCGGTGCAGCGTCTGGAACTCAGTGAGCTTCCTCTGGACACTCCAGCGACTGTTGGCTGTTTCCTCTCCTTCCACCAGGCTAACACACACACTGTAGCAAGCTACTGTCTCACCACCTTCCTCAGTAGCCTGCAATCCACACACACACTTTAAATTATAAGCATTAACTTCTCATGCCAGATCCATTAACAGCAAGGACAGGCACCATGCAATGCAAAGTTTTCACATCAGTTAGAGAGGGTTATAATTTGGTTGCAAATGATTTGTTTGCATTTATTCATTTATCTTATCCAGAGTGACTTACATAGACTGAGCAGGGAGGGGAATGGTTTTGACAAAGGCACTTTGACAGAGCACACTGCAAAGCTGAGATCTTCAGTTTACACTACAGTCTTTAACTGCTAGGCTATGCTGGGTGTATGTGTGTGTATATACATACTTCAGATTCAGCACCAATAACAGCTTAGCTGTGTCCCAGGGTTTCACACCAATATTCAATTAACAAGTCAGATAGGTGGCAGGGTAGCTAATTAGTTACCTCAGCAGTAGCAACCCTCTGATGCACTAGGATTTGACACAATGTAACACTCAGTCAGCAAGTGACCTTAGCACAAATAACAGACCTCCCTTTCCATGTAGTATAAGAAGGTCATTGTTTTTCTTATTCCCTTCCCATGAAAATCCTGGGTTTGCCTACTTTGCTCTTTTACAAGAGATTATTTCTGTTTCCATAGTTTTTCTACATGGGCTGGCAATGCATTTCAATTGCACTGCATTGCAACACATGCTGATCCCAAGTGGTCATAGTAGCTATTTAGTGCCTTAGGCTCTTGCACTGTCAGTCAGTCAGTCTGTTTGTCTGTTGTAAAGGTAGCGAGTTACCTCAGCAGTAGTAATAGTAGCCCTCCAGTGCCCCAGGTTTTCACACCACCAGTCAGTCCTGCTGATGTGCTGCTGCAGTTCACTGTGCTCTCTCTCCATCGCTCCTATTTCCTCCTTCAGTTTACTCACAATCTACAGACACAGACAAATTTAAATAAGCACAATGGAAAAGTTAAACACAGAAAACAAATACACTTTCCAAAGAATAAAATGTGCGCTGGTTTTGAGTTATCAGAGGAGTTATGTGTTCAAACCTTATTTGAGTATAGGCTTTCTGTCAGAAGAATTTAATAATCATTTATTTCGGTCAAATAAATCCTAAGACATTTTCAGGCTTAGGATTTCTTTGGGCCACTGCATATCTGCTCATTTTGATGTGCATCTGTAATCTACTCTTGAACCTCTTGCTTTACAACTCCCTCCATATTTCCTGCCACTCTCCTCTGCACTTCCCAATACAACAGAAATACACTAACAACTGTAGGAGTCTTAAAAGGTCTGGATGTGTTTTGAACTGACCTAAAGGCCTTTTGTCAAGTTTAGGTGCATAGTTACCTTTTTGTCGGGTTTGGGGGCATTCTGGATGGAGCCCAGGGCCTGCCTCTTGTACTCCAGTTTGTCGTAGAGTTGGCGGAGTTTAGTAGCAGCGTAGCTAGCCTGCTCGTTGATTCCTTTACTGCCCTCATCGCACACTTCCTCTCCTGCATCTAGACCCTGGCACTAAACACACACAGGCAAATATTTAAAGGCATGAACCAGAAACAGATGAACATACATACAAACGTAAGTCATTTTTGCTTGCAGGTATTATAAGTGTATATGTGTCTGACCCCATCCCCCTTTTCCTCTGTGCTGCACTGTGATTGGCTGCACTGCTCATCTCGTCGGATCAGCCTATCGTAGAGGTCGGAAACCAGAAAGGAGGGGTAGTATCGCTCTCGCATCGTCTCAGCAACCTGGGAAATAAAGGGAATTAGAATGACTCGTCTTATATTTCTCGACAAATCGTTTTTATGAGAACTTTGTCCACAGCTATATTTAATACTCGTCTAGTAAGAACAACAGTAGTAACCTGTTCCTGTAGTCTAATGAAGACCTGTGTTCCTCTGTTCCCCACCAGACTCTGTTGGACCTCCTTGAGCAGAACCTTCTCCACTGGAATCTCTCTGCTCTCCACAAAGAACTTCTGGTAGATCTCCCCCACGATCTGGGGCACCTCATTCTATCAAACACACAGTAACAGATACACATAATCACTCTCTCGCTTTGGTCTAAACAAATGGAAATAAAGGGGACAGTCAAAGATGTCTGAGAAAGAGACTACACTTAAACAATGGAAAACAACAACAAAGTACTATAACCAAGGGAACAGAAGAACCTCGAGATCTAATCACATTTGGGTTGATGAGAAAGTGACCAAAATTCTGTTGTGGGAAACATGTTACAAACAACTTAAGAAGAGCTGAGAAGAAAACTCACTGTTTACCCTTATGTAGCTTAACTGCTACTGCTATAGTTATACCGGCATTTTAATTGGATCACGTATGATCAAAATTGGAATGGAGAAAGACAGACATTATGATGCCATCACTTCTTCCCTTATATAGTGGCAGGCCACCACACTCTAGAAAAGGCATGCGCATGTGCATAAGTTACCTTGTTGGCAGTCTTTAGTGTTTCCACCAGTTCCCAGAAGCTGATCAGAGCTCTCTTATCGACTCTCTCCATGTAAACTCTGAAATGCTCCCTGTAACCTGGATTACACAAGATGTCATCAAACTGGAGGATCTGTAGGAGAGGCAAAAGACAGCAAAACACAAAATATGAGCTATTTGGAGGATGCTTTCATTCAAAGTGCCTTTCACCGATACATTTTTGCAAGAATGGGCGGTCTCAGGAATCATGGCTGTTTCAGCACCGTGGTCTTTGCATTGAGCTACTCAGGGCCAAACAAAAAAGAAGATAAATCAACCTAGAAAGGTTTCAAGGAAATGGCAGATTGTGTCCTGAGTCTACATGGGTTTTTAAAACACTTTGCAAATCAAGCACAGCATTCCTCACCTCAAGGCTTCAACTATATCCTCCATGTTAGTAGCTTTCTATCATTTACCAATATGACCAAAAAAGCCTGCATGATTTCTGACTACATCCACTGATTTCAAAGTGAAACTAGTCAGTGTAGTGTTGGGTTGGAATGAAAACTGTGATGATGATGACTGTGTGAGAAAATAGTGTGTATGACATACAGTGTTTTACTTTGTGACATATAGATATTGTTTTCTTAAACCTACAAGAGAATGTGTGTCATTGAAAGATGACCATTGCCAAACTCAAGTCGAAGTAGTAAAATGTTTCTGTGTGGACAAAACATGAGCCTTCGGTTAATCTAGATATCTGTCATCCATGGAGGCGGAAGAGCATCCTGTGCAGGAGGGGCCCAAATGCCACGCTTCAAATGTCACTTCAATATACACGGCCATGCAAGGACATTCCAATTGACGTGACACGCTTCACTTGCTTGCTGCCTTCCTCACATTCTCTCCTAGATTCCCCTGTAACGTTTCACCAAAGACTCAAGGATAAGATGTGAGGTGAGGATGCAAGAGGAAAACCTTATGCAATGGAATACATTTTCAACAAGTGATTGCCTCAGCCTCTCATCTCTCATTGGAGGAGGACAAGAGAAAAGATAATTCACCTACATGGATGAGTAAAGTATCACATTAAAAGTTACAAGTCGTACCTTCTGACTCTGAGGCCCATCACCCTCTTCAGCACCTCCTTCCTCGTTGCTCTCATAGTTTGGCCCACCAAGTAGGCGGATCCGTTTCTCACATTGTTTCTTAGCAACGGTGAGCTGATTGATGTATCGTTTCATGTCTCTGGCTCTCAGTAGGTCTGCCTTCATAGCTGCTGACTCTTTACCTTTTCGCTCTGAGAAAGAGATAGCAAGGGATGAAAAAGGGCATGAGCTAGCTTTGGATGCACAACACTGTTAATAACTAGTGTGGGTGCACCGAGACACAGGATACCCAAAGAGTTCAGCCAGTGGGTAGTTTCAACATAATCCAACTGGTCAAAAGCTCATTCCAGATGTGCTGTTAAATCCCATAAAGGCATGACTAACTCTGTTTTACTGTTTTGCTGTGCTATCATGTGGTAACCAGGGAGCAAGTTAGCAATCTTACATGTAAAGTGTCTATATCTTTCGGTCTTTCCATCTGTCCTCTGACAAAAACTGCCTACCCATGAACAAAAATGCACCACAGCATATTGTGATGCTGTGGATTTTATGTATCTTTTGTTTTATGTATCTTTTGTTTTTCCACTGCCTCTTCTGTTCAAGCAGATTCCACAGTAACAGATCACCTTACTCAAGTTAAGACTTATTTATTAGTATGCATGTAAACATACTCAGTTAAGTCTTTGTTCGATAGTTTTGTGACCTCCAACATCTTCAGCATCATCATCTTCAGTATGTTTCAACACTCCACTACATGCTGCACTAAGAGCACATCACTGCACTGAATCTGTCTTTCCCCAAAAGCACAAGTATGCTTAAATTCCAGTTAGTTTTTTTTTATTTCTTTTCAGTTTTCTGTAAAGCATTTTGGCAAAAGCAGCCATTGTATCATGTCGTCAACAGGATCTCTGTACCTTTTTGCTTCTTGAGTTGAGGCAGGCTGCTGATGGTGGTGGCATGAATAATCTCTACCACTATCTGATACCTGGAGGCAGAGAGACAGAGAGGAGATATGCTCACCAGCTGCTGTAATCAATCAATAAAATCGCAAAGGGCTTAACTGGGATGAATGCAAAGAGATTGAATACTGCTAAAGTAAACATAAAGATGATGGTCAAACATTACATGCACAGTAATTCCACACTCCAGACAGCATGTCAACATTTGAAGCATACAGAATTGTCAACATGTCAGTAGCAACTTATTATTTCTCAGACTAACAAGGCAATTTGGCAGCCTCATGTCTGCTCCACATTTAGAACCAGTCTATCACTGCAGAGACACTGTCTGTTCCCATGGTAACCCCATAGCAGCAAATGGACTAGTGGCTAACAACAACTGCCTAACGTGTGTGCGGGTGTATGTGAACAGTTTAAGTCTATGTAGGTAGAAGACAGTATTACTCTCATAAAGTTTGGTGTTAAGCAGTGCAGGTGTATGCATGCATATGTGTGTGTGTGTGTGTGTGTGTGTGCGTGTATTGTGAGTGGATCTCGTGCCTGAGTTGTTTAAGGAAATCGACATCAGTAGAAGTTGATATGAGTTTGATAAAGTCTTCATAGGAGGCAGCATAGGTGTAGGCTTTCTTCTGCTGCTCAGCCTGCTGCTCCCTCTGCTCCAGCTGAGATAACAGCATTCTGTTGATCGAGTCGGGATCGCTGAGCACTTCGACCAAAGGCTTCAACACTGGAATATACACACACACAAACACACACATACACATGATAGGCTTAGATACTGTGGGTATGTACACATAGATAATAACAGCATTTTATTGATTGAGTCTGGATTATTTAATACATTTATTAGGGGTGTAATGGTCCATCGATCTGGATCAATATATCGATTCAATGATCAACGAGCTAACATATCGATGCAAAGTGAAAACTTCAATCCATATTATCATTTTTAAAATACGCCTTTATTTTGAAATTCCTATGGCACGTCTGTCTGCTTTGTCATCATTTATGTCCAAATGCACCTCCTTCCTAAACTGTCAAACACTGCTAGTGCCAGGCAGATAATGGCAAGCAGCCAAGAAGACAATGAGGATATTCACTCCCTTCTCAGGAATAAATCAGAATATCGTCTCGTATCGATCACAGGCCCCTGAATTTAATCGAGCTGAAATTGTATCGTAGTAGATTTTGTGATATCAACAAATATCGTATCGTTGTTCAAAGAATCGATATAATATTGTATTGTGATGATACTTGTGATTTATACCCCTAACACTTATGAAATGCTTCAACCACTGAATACACGTCAGATTGAGAGAGAAAAACACATCAGATATAGAAACATACTCCGGCAAAAGTCTGAGTTGCTGTGAAGACACATAGCCTCCAGAATTAAATACACACTGAAACACATAAATGCACATACTGTGGTAATCACTTGGTATTTCTACCAAGTAACTCTTAAGCAACTTAAGAGCTAAACTGGAATAGACCTGAAATACTGGATTTATAACTGTACACACACAGGTTTCAGGCCAATTTTCATGTCTTGGTTTTGGTTTTGTCTTGGATCATAGATGATTCATTGTAAAATGTCAAAAATAATCACCCTCTGTTCTTAGGAAATGCAGTTTTCCCAGGAAACTGAGGAGCGCAAATAAATCTGACACTGTCAGCTGTGGACAAAAACAAAAATGGACTGGAGTACAGAAAAATACTATCAAGGGCACTGATAATTTATCACCACATTAAGTGATAAATAGCTCTTTAGATAATACCAATGCGGACCAAATCCAGCATTTCCTGTCACTCTGGAATTCTTTGGAAAGCCACATTTCTGGGCAGTCCAACGTTAGCAGAATAACGGCCAGATGTCAAGGCAATGCTTCTCTGGTCCTGTATCATCTAATAAAATAATACTGCATACTGCTGTTTAATTCCATATGACGGCAACTGATACCCAATTAGATCCAAAAGGACGGTATTACTGGCTCAGCTGTTACAATGTTATTGTACTGGAGGAAAGGACACACACACACAGTGACAGAGATACACACAGACAGGCACACAATACCAGTGATGTCTCTGCCATTTTTGCTGCCCACAAAGATAAAAATATTAACTATCAAATATATTTTGCCTCAAATTTCAGAGAACTCTAAATAACTTAATTCCTGTGGTAGTTATTTGTTTTCTTTAGGATGTTTGAATTGTCCCAGTATTCTGTATTGTAACTGAAGGTTCTTGTATGCCACAATACATCTTCCACCTGTCCCAGTCCAATCGATCCTTGGTGACAGAGTGACAGAGCTAAGCACAAAAAACTCAGCACAGTGCACAGATGTGTCCTCCAGTGATAGATTCCCAATCAGACAGCTTTAAATCACTGAAAAAAAAAATCACACCTATTGCTCTATTTAGTGCTTATGTTATCCTGTAATATTAGCCATGTCACCTTTCACATATTTGGCGTTACAAATAGACAACGGCTGCTATGAACAGTCTTCACTGATTTTCATTTCTACTACCACCAAATGAAATTCCAGGTCATTAAAATGTAAATTGGACCAGTTAAATTAACATTTCTCTCTCTCTTTCTCTCTCCCTCTCTCTCTCTCTCTCTCTCTCTCTCTCTCTCTCTCTCATATGACTGAGTAGATACATAACTAAAGCTTCCTATTTGCGAAAAATGGCCAATGATGTAAAAGTAAAAATGGAACTGTGTGGAATCCTGAACTGCATACTTATCGTATCATGTCACATAAGACCGTATTGCACTGAGACAGGACTGAATCAAATTGAGCTGGATTTTTGGCTGCTTAAACTTTATCTCAGCTGCACTGAATCACTGGCTCTGTATTGAGATGCGTATCAAATCCGCCTCCAAGAAGGGATACAAATCTCTATGCTTAATGCAAACACAGACACAGTGCCATAAACTCATATATGCACAGACACACACACGCACACACACACACTACCTTTTGTAGTGATGACTTCGGTGAGGCAGGAACGTAGTGTGTGTGACTTGGCATCCCTTTGCGGCAGCAGACATAGCAGTAGTATTCTGGCTACACAGCGGAGGAAGGCCAGTTCTGACTCTGGACTGACCAAACAGGGATGGAGAGGAAACGGCCGAGCACACTCCTCTGGTCTGCACACACACACACACACACAAGTTAACCATGATCAGTGAGGTCAGTGGAGTGTACATATGTGTATTTCTGCTTTGCAGACGTAGCCTGGAGACCACTGAAGTGTGTGTGTGTGGAGAATTTTAATGCTGTTTAAGCTAGTCAAGTGTTTTTATGTAAAATGAACCTTCTCATAAGCCTTAATAAAACTAATTCAGCCACCACAAATGCACACGATTTGCCAGAATTAGATTTTGCTATCAGGAATGGAGACTGGTGGGAAAAAAAGAAAGTGGTGTATTACAACTCAAAACACAAAAGTGTCTCTTGAGCAGTGTGAGTGAGCACTCCATCCAGAGGAAGCTGGACTTACCAGCAACAGCTAAACATCTTCAACACCTACATATCAGCCACATGCTAAAAAGACAGCTGATATCACCTTACAGGGTATAGGTAATAAAATTCTTCAAACTAAAAAACAAAAAAAACTTGTCTCAATCCCATTTGATGTTGCCAAAGTAGGTTGCCTAGTGCAGCTCTAACTCCCTAAATATCTGTTTGTGTGTGTGTGTGTGTGGGGGGGGTGTTACCTTGTGGATGCAGCCTTGAGGTCGGTGAAGTGTGTATGGAGGATTCGAATGCTGTCGTAACACACCACATTGACAAGGTCTATGTCAGCGAGTCTGGATCTCAACTGTCCAATCATCTGCCGCCAGTCCTCAGACAGCATGGAGTACAACTGGCCTTCATCCTGACTCAGTGGGGCGTACCACGACAGGATGTAGTCTCTGTAAGAGTAGTCAAACACTGCAGAGACAGAAAGAATCAGTGTAACTGGCCTTCTTAAAAGGTAATGCTATCAATCACACACTTGGCTCTCTATTTTACTCACCACAAGAGGACAGCAACTACAACATGAGGACAGTGAGATAATTTCACTTTTAGAAATCTCTATTATTAGAGCATATGGCATAAAAGCTGATATTTACTATTCATTTCACAATATTTCATATTCAGCACAAATTTCTATCACTTTGAAAACCTTTAAAAATCTTATTTGTAACACATCTATAAATGATAAAAAAAAGTAATGACAAAACATGCTTTTCAAGACTTATGCTTTTTTGCAATTGTCAGCTGAGAGCCATCCTGAAAAACGTGACTATTAGTAAGTAACAGCAGATCCCCATGTCACCTTAGGTCCTAAGTTTGAGATATTTTAACTGTTTTTAATTGCTTTGCATGAGTGAAGTCCACAAATATAACTATATAAATAACAGAGTATTACTGCACAGTGCACACAGACACGCCGTTGATCAATTAACTGAAACTGACTCAACAGGTCTACATTATGACCCCAGGATGTCATCATAACCTTTCTCTGCTCACTACTACCAACTCACTACTCAGCTAACTAAAACCTTTTAAAAATGCGTGTGCACATACATGTACGCAGACACACAAATACACACACTTTCATGATGTCAATCCCTGAGCCATCTGTTACTTGGCAGGAAGACATGCATTTCCACTGACTCTGTGTGTGTGTGTGTGTGTGTGTGTGTGTGTGTGTGTGTGTGTGTGTGTGCATTTCCTTCTCTCTCTTTTTCACCTGTCTCTGCTTGGGCGTCAGCACCTCCTCCTCTT
>OMLF01036135.1:7773-20983 GCA_900302615.1 Holocentrus rufus
ATAAAGGTAAAAAATGAACCTCTTCTGTAATTACTTTAAAATCAACTTTATAATCAGCAAAAGTGAATGGAAAAATAAGGAACGTTGATAATATGCAAAACAGAGAATCTATTTTTTCCTTTTTTTTTCCTTTTTTCTGTCAAAACATAAAAAGTGCAACAACATGAGCAAAGCATATTTCAAAAATGCATCATTCTTTCAAAAAAAAAACAACAACAAAAAAACCTGCCATTCATCAAGTTTCCTTGTTTCAGGTTCACATAAAATCTGTGTGCTTGGAACTCCTCTTCAACACATAAAACATATGCTTCAGTATACGACTGAAAACAGCTGCTTGGCTGGATGTCCAAGGCCATCCAATTTTCCTGCTTGTTTCAGAGAGCTTATCCCAGCATGCATTGGGCAGAGCGCAGCGAAACATCCTGGACGGATCACCCGTCTTTCACGGGGCTAACATGGGTAGACGAGTGCATTTACATGGATATTAATAAGGGGTTGAATAGGGATATTGTGTTTACACGGCATAACCCCGTTTTTCCATATATGTATTTACATGAAGACAGCCTAATGTCCGGTAATTTTCCCCACTGTGTCCATTAGTGCCACATTATGGTTGACGATCGTGATTCCATGGAAACAGCAGCTGCAACGTTTGCCAAACCCAACAACAAATAGGCTGTGGAGTTTACATGCCAGAATCTACCGTTATTGTTAACATCTGCATATCCCGAATGGCATATTTGGGTTTTTATATTCAAGATATCTGGGATTATCCCGATTATTGTGAATAGGATGTGGCATTTACATGCACCCACTCATAACTGGAATATTTGAATAATATTAATATTCAATGTGCATGTAAACACACTGACATTTATACCAAAGGGTTTAGAGTTGAGAGTCTCCAATTCAACTGACCTGGATGCCTTTGAGTTATGGGAAGAAACTCATGCAAAAACAGGGAGAACATACAAATGGCAACAACCTTGTGCAATTTAATTGTTACCATACCATATAAACTCCTACTATCTTAAGCAATGCATCCATGCATAAACATTTGGTATATGTGTATGATTTGGATATATTCAGTGGCAGTTCTGCTACTTATCTGCCTTTCATCAATCTCTGATACCAGTTTAGATCAAGAATGAGTCATCTGGGTTATTTTTACATCAGATTATGACACGCCTGCCTGAACTGAACATCGCATTAGCTGATTATTTTTGACTCAGTCTCAAGAATTTACTTTCATCGATTGATTTCATTTGTAAACAACGGCCTCGTGCTTTTAATGCTGCCGAGGAACGCGGCTTGCAACGCATCCTTCTGATTAGAGATCCATTTTTATTAACAGGCACATTGCAAGGCTATAATAATAAACCCCATGGCATGAAAACCCCTCGTGCATTTGAAAAGTAATTCTAGGTTTGAGAAGTAATCAATGCAAAAGCAATGAGCTGAATTACCGGAGAATGGAGGCTATTTGCAAACTCCAGATCTGCCAAATATATGGAAATGAGGGTTATTTGGATTCAAGCACCATGTGAATATGTGCTTCAGGTTAAGTATCTGACATGCACTGAGCAAGGTGCAAAAAGCAGTTGGAAACGTATTTTATGAAATGTTTTTTGCTCTTGTGCATATTTTTCATGCATGAGACGAACTTCCTCTCTTCATTAAATGACAGACAAGGGATTTTTCAGGAACGTTCATTTGGTGAAGACTTTCCCGAACACATGGACTGAGTTTGTTATCTTGATTTTTTTTATTTTCTTGTTTTCGATTAGATGAGTTGTTTTTATAAGCCCCTTGCGGGTTTTGTGTCTCTCTTGGAGAGTTTGTGTTTTTTAACCCTTGCATTTTGCAAATAAATCAAAGCCAGCTAAACTAAAAGGAACTGAACTAATATTCAGTATGTTTGCGTGGGTCCATGAGGTAACAGTTAAAACGCAAATGTGGTTTGTATATGAGCTCACCTCAACCCCGTCCAGATTAGGAGAGGCGGACTCCTGCTGCTCTTCAACCAAAATAAGAACAGATCCCAAACCACCAGGAACCAACACCTGGAACACAGTCACACACACACAAAATCAAACACACATGCACAAATCTGTCCTTGATGGGTAAAACACACTGGCTCTCAAGCTACTTGGTCACATCTGCAGGTAAACTATTGCACACAAACGTTTAGCAAATCTGGACTTCTTCTGTCTCACCTGGAACAATTTAAGTGCAGAGAGACAGAGTGCTGAGGGTGGAGACCGTCTGCTGTCCATTAACACTGTCAGACCTTTCTCTTTGGCTGGAGGCCTGAGGAGGAAGGAAGGAGGGAGATGGAGGTAAAGACAGTTGAGGTTGGATTAGCACAAGGCCAAACCTGAGCCAAACTGTATTTGGAAAGAAAGGTTTTGTTCTGAAATGAGGCATCTGCCATGTTACAGTAAAAGAGGACTACCTTGTATTGAAAAATATTATATTTTAGGAACATTAAACGTCAAACTCGAAACTCAAAACTCGAAACTCGAAACTTTTGGAGTAGAGGTAGTTTGTTTACAGTGGCTGGGAGCGCCAGCCAGCCTGTCAAATCTGTAACAGGTAAGTTGTCAATCTCTGAGATGGAAACTGACTTTCACTTGATTAAACTTTCTGGCAGCTGTTGTGTCAAATGGCAAACCACAAACTGTCAAAGACACCAGAAAACATGTCGAGTCAAATCAGGTCAAATGTCATTTCATGAGGAATAATTACTTGAAACAAAACCGGTTTGTGGACGAGCCACATCAACTCCTGTGGTATGACAGGAGATGATGTAAGTTTCACTAAATCTACAGGTCTTGGAATTGGGTTTAAACATAAGACATTTGTCCTATAGAGTGGACTGAAACAAACTGTTAAAAATAGCTCAAATCCTGCAATGATTTTCTGAATGAATGTCCTGCAGGTGCAACAGAGGCTCACCGAGTGATTCTGTGGTAACAGGCCAGGATCCGGGCCAGCTCGTCCTCACAGTAACCCTCTTCAGGTGCATGTGTGTCCGTGACAACAAGAGCGCGTCCCAGCCTGTCTACTGTACCTGCAGTTGGAAGGGTGACGGAGAGAAAGGAGGGGGCAGAGATTGAGATTGAGCCAAGAGGGAGGTAAGGACATGCTGAGACTAGGGTTAGCCTTGGTTTGCCAATATATTGAGCTTCTATAAAATAATCAGTCAATATTGTCCTCTCCTGATATGGTGGAGGCTCCTCCTTTTCAGCAGTGACACCCCTTTTCGACTTTAGGAACCTGTTTTATGAGTTTTGGAATCGTCTCCATTGGCAACGACATGGTTCCAGACAAAGTTCCCAGAACCTAATTTCAGCCCAGCTTGATAGTCAGTCTTGACTTGTCAAGCACTGATGTGACGACACTTCTGTAAAAATGTGGTGTCATTACTGGGCCACAACACAACACAGCCATTAAAGAGTAACTAACTCCCAAACCCAAATCAATCAAAAAGTAGGGTGCCTGGTCTTACAACAGGTGGTGACATCACCTGTCACCAAAGGCAAGACACCCTACTTTTCAGCATTAGAGGTCCAGCTTCATAGAGGTTTGGGTTTGGGCTTTAGTTACTCTTTAAACACAGCCAGCAGCAAACAACAGGCTAGGAAAACAAACACCAAGACAATGGAAACCGCAGACAAACAAAAAGGTGCATGCCTTTATCGGCCTCTGGGGAGCAGGTATTCAGTGGGAGCTCGACTGAGCTAATGAAAAAGTATATTTAAAATTGTATCTGTGATGCTCTTTGTATCCTTAACTGTTGGTTTTTCCATACAGCGGAAACAAAACCATGGCCAATCACAGCACCTCACAGGGTCTGAATAGTCCCAGGTCATGTTCAGGGTTGGTATTTGAAAAGGGTTAATAGAAACCGTTGTACTCTGCCTTTATCCTGTTGATGAGTTCTTCATTAAAAACAGTCTCAGAGGAAACTTACCTGTCAACTTGAGCTTCCCAGATTGGAGAAGCTCTGTCTCCAGTTCCCTTAGTAGGGGAGGTTCTTTGGATGAAAGACCATTTGACTGGTCATGATGTGTCTCTGGCCCAGCCTCCTCTTTAGAGTGGTTAAATAAGGATGTGCCTGATTGACCAGTACAGACAGGCAAAGACTCCGGTTTGGTTTCTGCCAAAAGATGCAACATGGAGAAAATATTATAGGCAGCAAAATGCGCGGCTTTGTAAATCAGTTATTGTTAACGAAATAACAAGATCAACACAGAAGCCAATAAAACCTTACAAAGAACTGTATATACATTAGCATTCACTTAACCCTGCATTCACATGGTGTCAGATTTCCCACATTCATGCAATTATCGCTGGAAAGTCCAACATTAACGTTATCAATCAAGCTAATGGCAGCATAGCTAGCAAGCAATATTTGGCAATTTCAGGGAATAGTAATGTTGATAGCATTGGATACCGTAGCACAACATCGATGGCTCTTAATTTAATTTATTCCTGTGGTTCGGTTTCTGCTTTACTGTGTGAAATTTACGTTTCTGTGCTCGATTCAGCCACGTTGGAAAGATCAGTTACGTCACAAGTCACAATTTATTCTTTATCTGACTTGGACATCCAAGGAGTGTGTACAGGTGCTACATCCTGGTGGAAAGCTTGTATATCCAATACATCTGACACCAGATGAACGGAGGATAGCTTCATACCTGCACTGTTTTTCCTAGGTTGAGTGTCCTCTGTCCCTTCATTAGTTGAAGTGCCCTCTTCTTCAGGTTTGTCTGCCTGTTCTGCTTGTTCTGACTGGTTGTCCTCTATGATGGGTAGTTTTGTTGAGGAAGAGCAGGTGGGACTTGGTTGGGGATTTTTACCTTGTAGTTTAGAGGCCCTCTGGTGCCCACGGCCACCAGATCTGGCCCTCCCTTTGGCCCCTTTTCCCTTCCTTTTCCTCCTTAAAAAACAGGGCACAGAAAGGTATTACAAGGATTGGAAACACTATAACATGTTCTTGAGGTGTTAACAGACATGTAGATGTTGTTTGAGATGGAAGACAACAGTACCAGGTGTTACCTCTACATATAAGTGCATATGTTGAACTGCCTAAATCCAACAATTCTCTTTTTCTAGGTTAAAAATCAAAAGTGCATAGAGGAGCAAATATGACGTTGGACTGATATGATATGTTTCCTCTTTAATGAGATAATGTGTAAGACAAAAGTAAATAATATCCATCAATCCAGATTTGAGGTTGCTAAGGAATAAAAAGTGAGATGCTCCGAAATCCTCTTGTGCAATGTAATATTTTTTTGTCATTTTAGCAGCTGCATCCTTAGATTTATAAATCTGCAGGTTCAGTTGTGTATGGTTAAATTCCTACAAATATTAACAGAGCTTGTACCTTAGGTTCAAAACAGGTAAAGATTGCATGTAAGTGCTATATCCATTCTATGCTTTCACATGCAAGTGTGAAAAGAGAAAACAAATAGGAAGCAGGGGCATGGTACATATGTCTCATAAGAAAAACATCTGTGAGATTCTGTACCTTGGTGCTCTGAATCCTGCTGTTTTTACTTCTTTTCCTCTGGGACAAACTCTGTCCTCTGTCTTTCCCTCATCCGTCTCTTCTGCCAGGCTCACCTTTGGGTCAGAGGAACCAGTGCTGAGTCCAGGGAGCTTCGATGAGCTTCCTGCCTCGCCTTCGCTACTCCAATGAGAGTTCTTCATTTTACATCCACTAACCAACGTGCTGTCAGTACTTCCACCACTTCCTGAAATGCCAGCCAGTGCCTGCCCAGATTTTACCCCAAATTCTGGTGTGTCTGACGTGGGCGTGGTGGCATCACTGTCTCCACTCAGTGGTTTATCTGTATCCTCGAAAACAGAGTCGGAGTGAGAGCCGTGATCTGAATGGCCTTCGATAGCGTGCACCGCTTTGTGATCCGTCAAGTCGTGGACCTCACCGGCAACCAAACTGTCACTGCTCCCAGAGTCTTTACTTCTGTGGCTGTCTCTGCATGGCTGCGTGAGGCCGTTACTCTCTCTCTCCCTGCCCACCCCGGGCCTCCTCTCCTTGGATGGACCATCGAAAAAAAGCCTGTGTCTCTCCAGGCCTTCAGAGTCCCGGCTTGTTTTATCTCCTTCATCAGAGTCATGGAGAGAGGAGGAATAAGACCGCCTCCCTCTGCCAGGGTCAGTGATCGATGGCGAAGGCTGAGAAGGTAAAGCGTCTCCCCTGGGTGTCACCATGTCTCGTTTGCCACCCACGACAGCACGGCAACCACCTGACCCGTCCATCCTGCTGTAGCCCCATGCTTTCCCCTTCCGCAGTTTGATGGCCTTACTTCTCCTACACAGAGGCAACGTCTTGGTCTTACAGATCCCATGCATTTCCAGGTACCTTTGCCTCGGGTCAACCCCTCCATCAGGGCCGCCTCTGGGCTCCAAGAGCTCCACGTAGTCCCCGTCCATTTGGGGAGGCCTCCCTGTCCGCCCAAGCCCGTCTTCGCTGCGCCTTCGACGGGGCAGAGCGGGCTCAGAGTCCAGGCCGTCCGGAGGTAGATCATCGTCCTCCTCATCCCAGGACCAGGAATCCAGTTCTCCAGAGGATGATTCACCCCAGCCCCCAAGGCTGCTGCCCCCCTCACTGGGCAGGCGGCTGGGCATGGAGTCCTGATGATGGGACATCAGGCCCAGCTCGTCAGAAGGGTCGTGGATGAATTTTGGGTAAACCACCTCCTTCCACGGTAGGCGGACCACCCCATCACACGTGCTGACCAGGCAGGTGTCTAGACCCCCTCCGACTGTGTAGGGAGAGAGAATATGAAAGACAGATTGAACAACATACTGTATATTCAGTGAATTCCAACAGAATTATTATCTATTTTTTGAGTTTTCTAACCCTAAATGTGATCCTGTGATCCCGATCCTTTTTTAAAACCTAATCGTTTGAGTCTAAATGGTTCTCATGTCCTCCAATTTCAATTAGCTTTGAAATGTAGCTTTAAAAACTCCCTTACCTTCTCTCTTGTGTCCTCTTTCCTTGTTGACGCTGTGCAGCCACTCGGTGGTGAACACCAGCGGGTGCTGTGACTCGGGTACCAAAATTTCCTGAACGGTGCGCCCCCCGGGGGCCAAGCACTTTAGTGCGAGCCGGGGACAGCGCGTGGAGAAGGGCACCACCTGCAGGTAGAAGTCAGTGCTGCGCAGGAGCCTCCAGTCCAGGGTGGAGAGCTGGACGACCACTTTCTCGCCCAGACACAGGGGCCAGCCGGAGTGCAGGAACAAGCAACCCAGGTACTGAGACTGAGATGAAAAATATGGGAGGGGAATGAGGAGGAAGACAGGACATGCAGGAAGGAGAAGATGTTAAGGAAGGAAGTTAGAACAGGAGACGCAAAAAGACAGTGTGCTATAAATATAGAGTAAAATTAAATCAAGTCTTGATTATCTCCATATCTCTTAAGTTGTGCAGTGCATACTCCTTACCCTTTAAAAATAAAGTCCTTCACATTGTCTCATTCCCCCAAAAGCACCCCTTTTGTGAGTCATAGCTGTCTTCATAGCTTGCACAGATACACACATACACAGATGCATGCATGCACGCAAACACACACACACACACACACACACCTCAGAATCCATGGCTCACATGAGACGCCCATGTTGTGTGCTTAGTTATTCAAATGAGTTTCCAGAGGAAGCGCAACATCAGTCGACGGCATTCAGCAAGCCGGGTGGAGGCTCAAAAGGTCAAAGCGACAATGCCACGTAAATTTCAGACATGTGACTCAGGGGGAGCGATGCAGCGTTTTTCAAAGTGTAAAACAGCTTAGCAAGCATGACACAGTGAGAGGACACCAGATAACCGTGGATAATCAGTGTGAGTCAGACAGAAACATCCAGACAGCCAACCGCTCACAATAGCAAGCCTGTGTCAAAACAGCCCACTGCTTCATAAGCAACAAACACAACATGCACTGCCAACCTGCGCACCCTCACGTGTCATTTAGTCTCATCTTCAGTCTTAAATGTTTTTCTTATCTCAAGTGAAAAACAAAAATGACACTTGATTCAAGAAAACCCTGGAAACAAGTGGGATTATCTCATCCTTCTGGCAGATTTTTTGAAGAAAAACACTGAAGATGAGACCAATGAATGCTTTTTGTAGCACACAACATCAAGTTCAACCAAAAAGAAACTGTGATAACCTGCATTGGCTGTATAGAATATCCTCCATGTAAGGCAGTGAGTACTGGAAGCATCTTGCACATACTTGGGAGCTCAAGTTTGTTAATTAAATTCGAGCGGAGGGAAGAAGCGCTCCCGGCTTGGCAGGCCTGCGCACTACCTGATCTGTTTAGCAAAACTACATTAATCGAGAAACCTCCCACCTTAATCCATCCTGTTTCAGATCTATATCCCCTTTCTCGTAGCCAGAGGTCTAAAACCCATCCAGGAACTCTCTCCACTGCCCCCATTCACATTCAATCCAGGGAAGGGAGGGAAGGGGGGGGGGTTTCTCCCTTTCTCCCTGTCTCCCTCCCCCCTTCCTCAACTCCAGTCTCCTCGCTCCGTGCCCTCCTGACTCACGAGACATGATCAAATTATATTCTCCGCTCAGCCTGCCCTCTGTCTCCCATTTTCTACCTCTATCTCTCTCTTCCCCTTATTCAATTTCGTGCCTCCCTCTGTGTCTTTATTTGGCCCGCCCTGCTGCAGGAGCAAAGTCCCAAGGAGGGGAAAATTTAGATATCTATCTCGGAGGACATTAGCATTATAAAACGTGTGACTTTTTCCTTGTGTTTTGGCTTTTTGGAGTCGGTCCACATTCTATTCCCCCCCGCCTCCTTCTCTCTCTCCCTCAATGAACCCCACTGTTCGCTCCTTCTTTCCCACCTCCCATTTCTCAAACGTTTCTCAATCAGTCTACTATAGTCTGCGACCTCCAGCGTCTTCTCTTTTTCGGACGCATAGCGCGCGCACACACACACACACAAACACACACACACAAGCACAGTGAATGAGAGCCATGTTCATTCCCTCCTTCACTCTCCCACACCCACCCTTTCTCTGTTACTCACTCTCTCTTTTTCTCTCTTTTCCTCTTACTTCTCTCCCTCTCTCTCCCAGCACACGGCACTAACACACACTCACATATGGAAAGAATTACTGTCATGACTCACACTCTAACTCCCGTCCCAGGCTGCTCCACTCAGCGACAATGAAAACAGTTTGCTCACAATGCATGTGCATGTGTGTCTGTTTGTGTGAGTGTGTGAGAAAAACAGCGAGAGAGAGAGAGAGAGTCTGTGTGTGCAGGAAAAATGTATAGGGAAATATGAGAAATTTAGCCTCCAAACTTGAGCCAAACAGTGTGTGTTATATATCTTTGTGTGTGTGTGTGTGTGTGTATGGGCGCATGTGTGTCGAGGAAAGCCATAATTTGAGGAATGCTGGTCAGAATGAGCCCTGCAGCTTTTGTTAAACAGGGTGTGTTGCACCTTGTTTGTTTGTCTTTTTGTGTGTGTGTGTGTGGGAGAGAGACGAGAGAGCGAGCGAGCGAGAGAGAGAGCAAGTGCCAAAAAGGGATATGAGAACACAAAGTGGAAGTTGCTTGTTTATACAGTGTTTGCGTTTTGTATCCCGTATCATATGTATGTTTATGTGCCTATGCTTTTCTATATGTATACACACGTGAGTCTGCAAACTGTAACCGATACTTTTTCATTTTAATTTACTGCATGTGTCTCATTCTGGTCTGGAAACGACCTCGTTCTGTGTGCTGGTGACAGCGGCCGGTAAATCCCAAACTTCACCCGCCACTTTCGCCATTTCACCGGCCATCTTGAGCTTTCGGGACAGAATCAAACCGTCGCACGGCGTGTAATGATATGTGCAGTGTGCTGTGTGGGGTTGGAACGATTTCGCACTGAAACTGGAAAACGTGATCCTGCAGTGCTCGGTTCACGAAACCGCACGCGTGTGGTGAACCGTGACTTTTCCTCTCACCACAGTTGTTGCACAAGTTTTTCCTTTGAGCACAATGCAGAATTACAGCGAACGCATTCATAATGCAGTATGAATCCACGTGCATTTTGAATTTCAATTTATAATTCATAATTGGCATACTTCAAAACTGCTTTTGATTAATAATAATAACAACTTAACTCTAGCCTTTTCCAGAAGGTACATACAAAGGCTTTAGGCAATAGCCCAATTCATGTACATTCTTGTACATTGAATTGCTGGTATATGTTCAAATTAAAAAGAAATGACTCAGTTTTTTAAAGCCGAACTGTAATGCAAACTGTGGCCTAAAAAAGGTGAACCGTTCCCCTTCCGGTATCAAGGTGTTACCTTTTGGATGTCTTGAACTGTCCCTTTGCTTTGTGTATGCGGTCTTAGCGTCACGATGTACTATGAAGCTACTTCAGTCCACATTATGACTTTGTACCAGTGTCACCAAGAGACACACAAAAATACCCTGGAGGCCACTTTCGTTCCACAGCACCTCCGAGTACAAAGAACGTATTCATTTCTCGAATCAAATCACTACCACACGTCTTGGCTTTGAGCTGTAAAGAGCCAGAAGACGGCCGGCTCCCGACAAATTCCTGCACAGTTCTCACATTCGACGGTCAACGCTGCTTCTGATTATGCGGCTATGTGTGTGTTCTCCGCCGCCGTGTTTGTAATTTGGAACTCACACAGGCATGCTGCTGGAGTTTGTGCAGGAGATGCTTGGCAGGAACGAAGTAGTCCAGGAGGTAGCGAAGACTGTCGTGTTGATAAGTCGACTCCAGGACCGAGAAGACCTGCACAAATATGCAAACAGGAACAAACACTTCAGTGAACGTGGTTGGACCAACTTGTTGTTTTTGTAGCTAATGGATCTTGAAAGGGCTTCATAGGACCAAAAGTGGTGCTGTTTCAACTCATAGAGGAGCGTGGAATCCTTTATCAGAAACTAAAACATGAAAATCACCATAACCACATGAGAACAGGAAGTAGAGAAACATTTGCTGTTACATTATCAATGCATGTGGGCCAGCTATAAAGGCACATTTCTGTAATATGAGAAGATGCACAAGAACAGGATGGCATCTCTTGGCTACGTGAGAATAAGGGATTCCCCTGCACATCAGTGTCTTAGGCTGTGCAGCGCGAGTCGATAGATGCAAAAGGACAGGATCCACTGGAGCACACAGACTTACTTGTGCACTTTATTTTGTGCAAAGAGTCTCTTTGTCTCTTTGAACTAAATAAACTCTACAAGTAAAGCCCGGGGCACACCAAGACGACGTCAAAGAACTCAAAGTCATTTGAGGCCGTTGGTCAGATCGCTTTGCGTCACCTCAAATCACCTGCTAAAACAACACGGCCAACATGCACTCATGTCTGTACTTGTGTAAGAGGAAATAATTCTCCACACCAGGAGGGGGCAGTCGTTTTTCAATAAGTAAAGCTTCAGGAGCATGCAAAGATAATTAAACAACGTAGCATTAGCCCCTCATGTTTACACCACTCTGTATCTGTTCAAACAGTTTGCTTATATGAAAAAAGAATATGTCTGATGGTAATTTTCAGCTGGCTCTGGTGTTGCGAGCCTTTTGCTTGTGGAAGGTTTGTTTACACAGCTAGCTCTCTAGCTAGCTTGCTAGCTAATTAACACGATGACAACCTGATTTCTGTTTCTCTTCTCATTTACCAGTCAGAAAACTCCTGCCTTACTGATGGCCTCAGCCACCGATTCATCATGCTGAATTGGCTGGTTGGTCTGATGAGGACCAGTGAGCGCTGGTGGTGCAGGACACGCCGCACAAACTACAAGCAGGTGTCGGCTCCAGAGGGCTGATAACCGTCCGTCGGCTTGGTGTGTCAAGGGCTTAAATCTGTGTGCTCAGGTGAATTCTGTCCTTTTTCTTTTTATTGCTACATGTTTGACTTATTGGACCGCCCTCATCCAAGATGGCAGCCAGAGAACTTCAATTTTGATTTAATAACTGTTACAGGAAAAAGGGGGTTCACAATGGCCACTGTGAAAACAATATCCCACTAAAACCCATCTATCCATCCATTTACCCTTGTCATCCATCCATTCGCAGCTTGTATTTCTGATATTTCTGATATGATGTGAACATGGCAGTGGTGCGTTTATTTAGTGGTATAGGTCGCTCATAGGTAGAGGACCACAAACAGAAGGACTTCAGCTAACCAGCTAGCTGCATTTTGTTGTGTGTTGACTGCTAGCAGCAGATTTATTAGTCATTTTTGGCTTTTTTATTGTTTTTTTAACATATGCATTCTATAGAAATTGTTTTTATGATCTCTTGTTTTCTTGTAATTGCTTTTTAAAGAGGGTCATCTTTGACTATTGTGTGATTAGCTAACAGAGTGGCCATCTGGACTAGTCAGATATGAAATGAGTGACATTTTCTGATTGGCTGATTACCAATAGAATTGGCTTTTTACCTTTAAACAGGTAAAATGTCTTAGTTTTAATGCTCTATAACCTGAAGAAGGCAAATTAATCGCAAATGTATCACGTTTTATGATCACATCTGTACTCTTTGCATCCCCTTTTATTCTTGTAAACATGGATTTAAATAGGTGTGTGAGACATACCTGGGAGAGGAGAGGTGGGGCTGTGCTCTCAAAGGGAGGGTAAAGGGATGAGAGCGCCCCCTGCACGCAATCCTCCACTGCCTCCGAACCCTAAGAGAAGAGATAAAGGAGAAAGGACTTTAGGTTAAAAAGTGTAAGCAAAGAGTTAACTCATAACCGGACACTGATGAAGTCTGTAATGTCTGTGTTTGTGCTTAACAGCCAGCTTGTCTCGCTCATACACTGACACAAATACACACGTAGACAGACAAACATGCACACATACACACACACACACACACACACCACACACATACACCACTTTTCAACTTCCTGTTGTACAGTCTGGGGAGTGTCAAACATTTCCTCCAAGGCCCAGTGAGTGGAGGAACCCCCTGAACAAAGAGTCTGACCACTGCAGCATGTTAACTCCCAAATTCCCGACACTCGCTCTCAAAATGAGCAACATGCATGTGCATGCAAGCACAGACACACACACACACACACACACACACACACATAAATATAAGCACACAAACACAGACAGTCCTACAGGCAAACATGCATACGCAAGCACATTGAAAGAGGGCCGTAAAAATTGCTAATATGAATA
>OMLF01036140.1:1197-13591 GCA_900302615.1 Holocentrus rufus
AGAGTCCTTAAAAACAGACAACACACACAGACAACAATTTGTAGGTTGTCTTTAAGTTGTCGTCATTGGTGCATGGCTTTTAATAATAATTCTAAACATTTTGCCCACCTTTTTTAATCTTTTTTTTTTAATTTTCACAATATCCATCAGAGTTTTAGATAGGGGTGTTTCTGTACCTCTGATATATTTTCTTCTGCAATATGTTATTTCACACCCATATGATATAAACCTATTGTAATTTACCTCAAGGTTTGTCTGGTTTTACTCAGATTACCAAAAATTGTTAGAATGGTTCACCTACTCCTCATTTTTATTGGGTTGGCTGTTTGGAATTGCTACACTGAGTTTTCCACGTGAAATAAGCAGCATGTTTTCCGCAGTATTTATGTTGCTTTTTGCCCATGTGTCCTTTGTGCCAAACACACTTTCTCAAACCAGACAGCCTTATAGCTGAGGCGCTCCCAGTTAGTGGGGGCGCCAAAACAAAGTTAAGGTCAAGTTAGTAGGCTATGTAATGCTGCTTCCCAAAATACTATACTGTACTATTACTAGGATATAAGTATATAACATTTCCACCATTGCTTTAAATGTGCTACTTTTCTAAACCGTTTTAGGAACTTTAAAATAGCTAAAAGTCACTTGGTAAAACGCTAAGGTATAATTACAGCAACATCTCTGCAACGGTGCCAATTAAAGTTAAACTTCTCAAAACCTCTCGCCTGCAGTTTTGCTTTTTTTTATTTTATTTTATTTTTTCTTTTCAGTGTTTGGGGAAATGTACCTCAGACTCACCAGACACACCTTTATTTGACAATCACATAGCATGGGCAAATAAACTGACAGCTAACATACCCAACACACTGCAACAGCTTGCAGCTTGAAGTTTTCATGTGCAAGATATTGATGCCCCAAAGTACAACCAAAAACGGGAGGAAAGGTTGTCGAATTAATACTAATACTGATAATACTAATACTTCTAATGATGATAAGAACAACCAGAACAATAAAAAAATAACAACAACAACAATAATAATACTATTAATAATACGCATAATTACATCATTATATAGATAGTATTAGACTAGGGTCTTGGGTCTTGTAGACCTTTGAATATGTAATTATAGACAGCAACAGGTCTCCCTGGTATCTTTTCGAAAATTTAAGAAGTAAATTCTCCTCTTAATGTCAATCATACTCTCTGAAACTTCAGTACAGTTATTGTTAATGGACAAAGATAAGCCTGTTTGCAACCTTTATTTGGCCAAATGCTTCGAATGAATTACAGTATTTCGTTTATAAATCCCTCTTATTTATTTGTTTATTTATTTATTTATTTTTTAATCTAGGCTAATTTAATTCATGTTAATTATTTATTGTTAATTTTACTATCGCTGCTTTTTAATGGGAGTCCAGTTCATTTTATAAAATATAAAGCAAGTCTAAACTTGCTTTGCTGTATAGCTTTGTTCACTGCCTGAGGCGTTTCAGCTTCAAAGGTGTAGACACTAGTGTTAGAGAGCACAACTATGGAGCTGAATTTAACGAGAGTCCCAAAAGTTATAAACTTTTTTGACTTTTAGACAGTTTTCATAATAGTACTTTTACAATGCATATGCCCTGCAAGTTAAAAGCAATGAATAATCTACTTATAGTCTTTGAAATGAACTACCGTGCAGGTCCACAAATGGAAGTTGCATTTTCAATGGAGGCACATAATTTGCAGTGATGCTTTCAGATAGTCTTGTCCAATGTGGTCAGGCCCGCAAAACCTATGAGATGTCTGCTCCCTTGAAATGTAGCATTTCGCCCTATGCTTTCAAATGATAAACAACAAAAATATACTCACGGACGCAAACAAAAATATTTTTCAAGGCTTGAAGACATGAGGTATCCTTTCACCAGTGTTTTTACTCCGTTTTTCCCCGCCGAAGAAGGCCTACAGGCGTTCACTTCACCAGAATGACTGCCTTTGTTTGTGCAATAAAGTGATTTGGGTGCAGAGGATTCTTGGTGAATGCTTGGTGGACATCACCTAGACCACAGACGGTCAAAGCCAGTTGTTTTGTACTTGGCAATGCAGTGCCTCGGTTTGCTAAGTCAACCATGTTTGCTGTTGATATTTAACTTCTATTTTGTGAAAACCATCTGCCTTCCAAAATCAACGTGGCTGCAACAGCGTGGGCTGTTTTACTTGGACGCCTTAAATTCTGTACTTCAGCAGGGAATAATGAGGTAGGTCAAACTAGGAACAAGCAGCAAATGCGTTTTACATTTCTGATCTAAATTATTACCATTCATGTTCTATTACAATTCCTATTTTGCTTGGCGTTTAATGTAAATATGAGGTCGTTGGGCTGTATCCAGAATTTCCTAAACTGTGGTGCTTGAGCATTTTGCACTTAGGCTGTATAGGCCTATACAGGCTTATAGCCTGTACGTAACGGTGATTTCAAGCATCTTTCACATTGACTTTTGTTTGCATGGATTTAATTCTCCCCTGCTCTTCGATTTTGCATGTAGTGATTGTTAATATAAATTTCCTTTGCATCCAAAATTGATTTCAGTGCTTATTAATCACACGTGAATGTGAATCTGAATTTGCGTAAAATTACAATAAACTACCAAAATGTACAAGTGCTTTGTTTTATTGTGTGTTGAACAGTGCATGGTGGCCTTGGTGGCCATTGCTCTCCAAGTTCTGTTTTAAGTGTGGAGGTCAACTTCAATGTTTCCAACCTAACTGTTGCTACGAACGCTGGATGCCTGCTCCAAAGAGTGCAAAACACACCGCTGAATACCGATGAGTATGTGCGGTTGTCATTGCCTGATGAAGATTATGTTGCCGTAAACCTTTCAATGATAAATATTCCAGCGGTGGTTCACAAATTTCTTTTCCGTGAGCTATAGGACAGGAAGACGAGAGAGGAGTTGCCTCTGCAGCCGGAGAACCAATGAAGGCTCTTGCATGCGCCCACATGAGTTTCTCTGGACAGTTTTTAATGACTGATATTGATGTATGGTAATTTCTTTGCCGGATCACATGACACAATTACCTCAAGAATCGATCAAGATGAATTGCAGGTCTGCCTACGTTTCCGATTTTTTCTCCCTGGCGGGGTCTTTCCACACGCCTGTGGTGCAATAGATGGACAAAGTTTAACACAGTCAAGCTGCCAATTCCTTTCCTCTATTGCTAAGGAGGAGAGGAGAGAGATATGACGGAATACGATGATCGCAGCAACTGTGCGTCAAATATGTATTTACCGAGTTGTACTTATTACGTTTCGGCGCCTGATTTTACATCAGTCTCCTCCTTTTTACCGCAGACTACTTCGTGTCAGATAAATTTCCCCTATTCTTCCAACATAGCCCAAGTCCAACCTGTTCGAGAAGTCGCTTTCAGGGATTATGGACTGGATCATCCAAGCAAATGGCACTACAGGGGCAATTACGCGTCTTACTACTCAGCGGACGAGATAATGCACCGGGACCTAATCCAGTCCTCCAGCAGCAGGGCAGATGTGATTTTCAAAAACGAGTCCTTATACGGTCACCACGGAGGGACGAGTTCGCCGTGCAATTTCTTCACCAACGTTGGGCGAAATGGAGTTCTTCCTCAGGGCTTCGACCAGTTTTTTGAGACTCTTAACTCGGAAAAGCCCAACCCTGAGCTCCCCAAACAAAAGACAGACTCCGCTGTCCCCGGAGATGCTGCAAATAACAATCAGACTGCAACCAAACCAGAACAGTCCAAACCAGACCCAACTGAGAGCATCGACGAGGATTCATCCTCCAACTGCGGCGATAAGAACAACCAACAGAGTAGGTATTTTCCCCGATTATACAGGGCATAAGGTGTGTAAGGTATATCATTATAGACAATGGAGTGGCTTGATTCCACTGTGTCCACTAGCACGTCCATTTGGGTTTATGTGCGTCTTTATAAGCATGCAAAAGCTTTTATATCCCAATAAGATTTACTTTATGGTTGTAAAGGTATTTACAATGGGAAGCAGTTTAGGTAATCCAGTTTTAGTTCAGTTGTTGCTTTCCTGGTGTCTTAGCCCCATTGATAGTTTGTTTTATCACGGGAATTGATTGGTATTGACCTGTTTCTTGAGCTACCCTGGCATTGATGCAGAGAATTAAGGAGGATAAGATAAGGTTTTATTAGAGATACTTATATAGGCTTTGGGCTAGTGCCTGCTATACGGCTATGCCAACATTGAGAAAATATGCCATGTTGTAGACTACCTTACCATTAAAATCAGTCCAGAGTAAAAGTTCATTTCATTGTTTTTGATGAGTGTGCACGGGTGTGAATGTGTGTGTGTGTGTGTGTGTGTGTGTGTGTGTGTGTGTGTGTGTGTGTCAGGGAGAGAGAGGGAGAGCCTTGAAATAAATTAGTTTGTCAACCTGTTAACTGTACCATACTTGTAACCACAGCAACTGTTATCGCCTGTTTTTCCTTTCAAGAAAACATGGCCTCACGGTCTCTCCATACTTTTTCCTTCGCAGGTTCAGCCACAAGGTCCAGAAAGAAGAGGTGCCCCTATTCCAAATACCAGATCCGAGAACTTGAACGAGAGTTTTTCTTCAACGTTTATATTAACAAAGAGAAGCGACTTCAGCTCTCCAGGATGTTAAATCTGTCTGATCGGCAGGTGAAGATTTGGTTTCAAAATAGAAGAATGAAGGAGAAAAAGCTCAACCGCGACCGCCTACAGTATTTTACTGGGAATCCCTTATTCTGATATCTGACATGGAGGAACAGATAGACTCAAACAAGAGGTGCGAGTAAAATGGGAGCTACACTCATTTTTTAAAAAAAGACTGGACCCATCAGCATTTTTAACTCCATTTTAATGGTCTCGTCCATTTCAATGGTCTCGTTGAAACATAATTTACAAAGATCTCTGGCGTAAACAACGTGCTATATTTTTGTGAACAATATCCTATACAAGTCTGCCTTTATTTATTTGTATTCATACCTTTTCGCGTTATCAGCAACACAGCCTATTTCAGCACAGTGCGAGCTATGCTATGAAATTATTTATAAAAAAAATAGGCTTTCTTGTGTATGTGCATTCAAAAGACGCATGTGATGTACATTGTGGTGTAAAATAAAGTGCGACAGATGTATCATTTTTAACACAAAACCTAAAGCTCACATGAACTATCAAAGTCCAGGCCTCTATTGTTACCTATTCAGAGAATACAGAAATTATTGGAAATTGGGGGAGGATTCATCAGTGGACAAGTTTGGCGTATATAAGCCTATATGGTCCTGTTATTTCCTTTGCTTTCTAACACTGGATTGTTTACTAAACCTTGAACCGTCTAGACAGTATAATAAAAGTAGCTGTAAATGTCTAAATAAGGGGCTATTGGAGCTTTGGTGTCTTCACCCCCAGACTACAGGAGGACTGACTTTTCCTTCTTTTTCCTGTCTGAGGATACTTTGACTCGAAGCTGCAAATGCTTTGGAGAAACGTCCGCATTTCAACAAATTCCTTCTACATGTGGCTCTATTTGACGTCTTGGGCCACTTGTAAGGCTGCCAGGTGGAAAACAGTGGGAGAAATATTTTCATATAAGCCTATAGGCCAGGACCATCACCTCTCGTCTAACTGATTAGCAGGTTTTCCAGGTAGATCTGCCTCTGTATGCGCCCTTTAACACCGTCTATCTGCAAGGACAAATGTTTCTAAAATGGCGTTGAAATATAATGGGATTCCTGTTGAATTTATTCAGGTGAAGAGTTTTCATTGTAGATCCATACAGTTGGGGAATAAAACGTGAAAGACGCTCTACAAAAATGAAATTATCTGTGCGCGATGCTTTAACTTAGTAGTCTATGTCTATCACTCTCTTATTTTTGTAACCAAGTGTTGCATCAATAAAAAGACAGATTACATGAATTGATTCCAAACCAACAGTTGCTTTATTGATACTTGTGTGACGACTGTGGATGATTATTTTCACTTTGGACTTATGCAGTTACAAGTACACACCGTGTGTGCAGCGGAGGAGGCGTCATATTGTTTATTTGATGGGTGCACTATCAAATGTGCTATTATTTAAAAAAAAAAAAAAATACAGACTGGGATTTCATTAAGACATCGTTTAATTGTGCAGTCTTTATTGGATTGGGCCTATATCAGGGCCTGTGGAGAAATTATTACAGTGATATGCAATTTCACTTTTCTTCTCACTCTATCCACATGAGGGCAGACTTGTAGCTTCATCAGGGTAAAACAGTTCAGCCAAATTTGTGTCCTTGCCTTGAAAATCAGCCATTGGGTGTAGGAATAAGCCGTACAACACAGGTTCTATTTATTTATTTATTGTATTATCATTATTTTATTGTCATGTTATCATGATTCTATCCACGAGCCCAAATTCGTATTTTATCAAAAGTGGCAAGGTTTGGAAATCTTAAAAACAAAAGACCAAAAACAATGCCATCGTGGTTTTGCAACAAATCTCTAAACTTTAAACAATTGCTTGGATGAGTGTGGCACTGTGAGTTTCGTGGAATAGCCTATCTCACATTTCATTACAGGGCCAAAGTAGGCCTCTATGGGCTACAGTATTGTCTGATTCAAAAACGTGGAAGGCGATTTATTTTATCTGCCTATAAACACAGGAAACAGCCAATTTGAACATTTTTTTTCAGCGTTAATGGTTTTCAGTTGAACTGATAAACTGGCTGTATTATGTGATGTCTTGTTGCAGACATAATTAGGTTTGAAAGTCATGTTGGTTTCGACATAACTTAGGAAATGGACATAACCTCATTTTAGTATTTATCCTTATTATAAGATTATGAGCCGATGGAATAGCATGTAAACAGCTTGGTCGTCCAACAGAATGCGACTTACCTGCAGGCCACACAGTCCTATAGGCCACAGAAATCTTTCTCTCTGCTCAAGATACGAGTGGTTAGACAAAGATCTGTTTTGCATTTCTTTTTTATTTTAATTTAAATTGTCATACGTCTTTTTTTCCCTACGCTATTTTGAGCTTGTTTTCAAGGAACCTTGCATTATTATTATCATCATCATCAGTATCAGGCTATTCTTATTCTCATTATTATTATTCTCATTATTATTATTATTACTATTATTATTTATTATTATTGAAAACCATTTGCCGCGCTCTCAGGAGTTGAACCCGACAGTAATGATACAGCAATCCTGCAGACCAGTTAGTTTTCATAGTTTTAGACTATTATATTTTGCAAAAAATATATGAGATCTCCTTGAAGATTTGTTGAATCGTGTGTTTTATTTTATTGTTTGCAACTCCTGAATAATATATATTAATGACCGTGTTGAAAATTTCACGCATTACAGAGTATACAAAATATTCCGAATACCTTATAAGCAATTAGCATAACAAAAATTGATGTCACTTGCCTCTTAGTTAAATGTTAACTAATTTTTCTGTATTTAATAATAAGATGTGACATAATGGGCAGTGTTACACAGCTATTTCTAAGCAGCTTAATGTAATATAATTTAGTCTTTGTAAATTGTGTCTGTGAGAGGATCTGTATATACACCTACAAATGTTAACTTACAACCAATTTTAAATAGTTGCTCCGAGAGCCGTGAAAAAAGTGTAATCAGCCTATGTGTACACATCATTTCAAACAAATTGTACATGATTATGTGAAACCCATTGCCTAAATGCCAAAGAAATAATTATTTCAAACTGCGTTTTTCTGTATTATTTGTTTATTTGTTTGTAAAACCTGTAGGATAGCGCAACTCTTTGCCATGGGAATCATTTATGGCCGGGCTTCTGATTTCAGGTCGATTGATATTTTGAGGCACAAAGTGTTCTTGTTTCTGGATATGCAGGCACACAAAGTGTTTCCCTTACACATATTTTCCTACCTTGCTGGCAAACACAATGGAACCCCGAGCAAAATGATCCCCTTCTCCAAGGACATTATTTTGAACTTCACATTTGAACATCTTGTCTGAAATACACCAGTGGCTGCAACATGCAAATGACGATAACGTATACTTTTTGGTTTTTGCAAATGATAAAGCACGATTTTATATCTGTCATAAGGTGAATTCATTAAAGAAAATACAAAATAAAAATATATAAATAAGTAAACGTTTTGAAAGACTCATCATTGTGGGTTATATGCATACACAGTTTTTGGTTTGGCCTGTTCATTTACATTTGTGAAACAGTGACCTACATTTTACTTCTAAAGTTACCTTATTTGACTATCATTCTGGAAATCTAAGCGGATGCTTTTCGTCCATCGACTGCTTTGGCCCTGTAGCTATAGTTATGACGGTTTGTTATTATGCAAAATATAAAAACTGAAACACTGAAACAGCAAAAATAATCGTGCGGCCGGTACGTTTACATTTTGTCTTCAGGAATTCTTTTTTTATTCATAGATACTGCGGAGAGTAAATCATACATGCAAATACAATTCATATAAAAATTGAGTCACGTCAGTGCTTTATATCGTCATCAAAAACATGGCATTAAATTCAGTCGTCCTGGTTACATTCTTTTAAATCGAGTGCAGTTGTCGCTTATGCGCCAAGTAGGCTGCACACGCACGCACATACATACACACACACACACACACACACACACACACACACACACACACACACACACACACACACACACACACACACACACACACACACGCGTCCCTTCAGACACGTTGTACGGGTACATTTCAGAGATGTTGAATAGGCCATCTGTGAAGGGTGCAGTTCAATGTGAACTATTTTCGGATACGCTGAATGTAATTTGGAATTGATTTAATTTTGTGCAACTCTAAGTATAGCATTTCTGTGCTCCCGTTGCCCCTTTATGAGTCTCTAAACCAATTTCAAGTCCGTGTTGTAGGTGTCGCTGTTGACCACGTCTGCATCCGAGTCGTGAGTCAGTGCGTCTGTGTGTGCAGGGAGAGGAGGCTGCGTCTCAAGGCCATTTTCAAATCTCATTGGTGGGCTTGTCATGTGGTCGGGAGGCATCCTGACTTACACGGAGATTGTTTTTCCTAGATATGTCAGCTTACAAAGGACATCTCTCTCCTCTATAGAACTTAACCCCAAAAATGTCCTTTCCCAGTAGCTCTCCTGCGGCAAACACATTTCTAGTGGACTCTTTAATTGGTGCTTGCAGGACGGACAGCTTTTACTCCAGCAGCAACATGTACATGCCGTCTGGCTCAGAAATGGGAACTTACGGAATGCAAACCTGTGGACTCCTGCCGTCTTTCGGCAAAAGAGGGGAGGTCAACCACCAAAATATGGGCATGAATGTCCACTCGTACATACCTCAAATAGATAACTGGACTGATCCGAATAGACCCTGCAGAATAGAGCCGCCCAGCCAGATGTCAAATTGTACATTTTCACAGAGCATAAAGGAAGAGAGTAACTGCTGCATGTACTCCGATAAGAGAGTACAAAAAGTCAGCTCGTCAGATGTCCCCGCATATCCTAACATTATTCCTGATTCTTGTCCAGTCGATGGCCCAGAGGTTCCAGTTCCGGGCTATTTCAGACTGAGCCAAACTTATGCGAGTGGGAAGCATCAGGAAAACTACTGCCATGAGACGCCGAGCCCAAACCCCACGCTGATGCAGCTCAACCGGGTCACTCCCAAATCGCAGTCGTCCTCATCTTCTAATTTTGCAGAGGTGGAAAAGAAAACTGAAGATGTCCCGCAAAACCCCGAGACCTCAAGGACACCCGTGCCCGTAGAAAGTCCAGATCCCAAGTCAAGCTCGGACGAGAAAAATTGCTCCATTGAAGCCTCTGTCTCCAGCCCTGAGTTGCTACAGAAGGAAGGGAAAGGTGGGTTGCCTACAATAAAAAGGTTTTTATCGTGTGGCGCTGTAATGCGAAGGCTCCAGCATCATAAAACCAGTATAAAGCACAAACAACCCTAAAGTCGTAATGTTTAATGAGAGCCTTTCTCAGGTTGCAGTAATAGACAGTAGACAGTGATTTTTACATTGCATCAGATATTAGCTGCCTTTTTTCTTAGCTTTTTTTATTATTATTTTAATTTACTTCTCTTGAACTGAATTACTCTTTATTTCCTTTATATGTGGACGTAGTATTTCACCGTTTTCGGACAATAGAAAGTTAATATAAGTTAAGTTAATATAAATATTTCACTTTATTTTATACTGTTTTCGCTCATATTGTTGCGGAAATGCACATTGCAATCATTTCCCCCTTACATTTGTAGTTCATTTTAAGTTGCCCTTTGTGCATGCTGACCACCGTGTAACACTGGGTAGTTTGCTCTGTATAACAAGTTTTGGAACGCTGTGCAATATGACAGACATAACGATATTTTAAGTTAAATGTAAAGATGTGAAATTATTTTAAGCTGGAGGCTTCGCCACTCTCGTGAAAGCCACTGTTATCTTGGATATATGAATATAATGTTCTTAAGCTGCATAAGATTCAGTTCTGGTGTGCGGTTTGCCTGCTGGGATATAATTTCAAATTTATCCTCCTATTGATTGCATCTAATCCCTGTAATAACATCTCCTGAATAGCATTTATTTGAGAATGCATTTAGCAGCCTATATTATGTTATTTCCCAAAGGTGAAATCCATACCACCAGGTAACATTTGTTGAAGCTAATGCACGTCACCATTCTCAAAATGTGTCTGTTTTGAATCCTACAGACTGCAAGACTGACACGCCAACAAGCAACTGGTTAACTGCAAAAAGTGGCAGAAAGAAAAGGTGTCCTTACACAAAGCACCAGACCTTAGAGTTGGAGAAGGAGTTTCTGTTCAATATGTATCTGACCCGAGAGCGCCGCCTAGAGATCAGCAGGAGCGTCAACCTGACTGACAGGCAGGTCAAGATCTGGTTTCAGAACCGCAGGATGAAACTGAAGAAAATGAGCAGGGAAAACCGCATCCGGGAACTGACCTCAAATCTCACCTTTTCGTGAGCTCGCATGTATTTAGTTGTCTTTTTCATCCCCTATCCAGTTTGATGCTGTAGTGGCATTGGACGTTTATCTTCAATTTCAACGAAACTGTGACTGTATGCCATTTTTATTCCTTTGTGTGGCATTGTGTATTTGTTTTATTTTATCACAGGGTAACACTTAGGTCTTAAATTATTGGAGTAGTAGATATTTTCCCTCTGCCAGTAGACATTGCAATTTTATTGTATCTGAAAAAGATGTCGCAAGGGCGACCGATTTGGAAAGAATTTGTTATTTCATTTCAAACATGAAAGCACATTGTCATATAGTGCAAAATTTGTTCTACAATGAGCGCAAGCCAGTTGCTCAAATAGTGAACATGTTTCTATGGGCCTTTAAGTGGCAGCAAACAATGTTTATCTGTGAATCTGTTGCATGTTTGTAGCATGTATCCAACAATAAATAAATTGTCAAACTATCTTGTTTTTGTATTTGTTCACCATGTTTAAGTGTCGAGTTTATAACTGCCTCGTAAGCAACCAGCTTACGCTTTCAAATGCTATACATCTGTGCGAGCAATGGATACAGGCGCTGTTTGCTATTTCAAATAGTTATAATAGGAGGAAACAGCAAGAACTGAAAGTTGTTCCAAATTATTGCACTTCAGTGGAAGAAGGGAATGGTATTACAAATAAAAAAAATAATTATGGTCCAGGGTTTCTCTTCACAAATTACTTGACTGGATGTTTACAGCTATTGTTTTCATTTGAGGATATACCTACTTATTTTTTTCAAGTACTTTTGGGTGCGAGTTGCCTGCGATTTAGTTATCTTCTGTAGCTGTATCATTGTGTGGATTTTGTTGATTTGTCGCTGTTAACTGTTTTTATAGGCGCTGCACTTGAATATTAAAGTCTTATATTGTGGGACGCAAAATAGGCCTATGTTCCCATTTAAGAACTAGGCTATGAATAGGATAACGAAAGAAGCCAGTCTCCTCCGTCTCTACCTCCAATCTTTCAAAATGGTTTTCGTGTAACATATTGTTTAGAGTTTTTTTGCACACTCTAAGGCTACTTATGTGTCTTGTGAAAGAATGAAGAACAAAACAACAACAGAGCAGCCTAATCAAATAATCATGGGGTTACTTTTATTGTCAGGCCTGCTGACAAGCCTACAAACCTATCTTATGTGTATGACAGCGAGAAGGATTCAACGTATATACTTACGTTTAAATATAAAATTATTACAAGAGCTAGCTCTTCCTTCTCGCGCACTATAGGTTTTGTACAACTGTCATAATACTTTTTGGATATTTATATTTTTAGGCTATAGGTTCGCATAGTGTTTTAGGCCTATGTGGATGACCGCCAGTCCTCTACAGTAATAATACATAAATAAATCAATGAAACAAAATTAAATAGTTTTAAGTTCCACCTT
>OMLF01036144.1:4370-26135 GCA_900302615.1 Holocentrus rufus
ATGTGTGTACATGCTCTAAGCACTTATAATTAAAAAGAAAAATAAGCTGTACCTGTAACAAAGACATCTGCCAGCTAAATGTTCTTGCTGGAAATGGCTTAAACGTTTCTACCTCTGGCCGTATTGGGCAGGCTGCCAGGCTCTCCGTGAACTTTTTCTTTACTTTCTTTTTTAAATTAATGTGTTTCTTCCTGCTCTGATGTCCTCTCAGTGGCACAGGGTGAATGGCTGGAGCCTCCTCAGGGATCCTGGCACTCTGCCTGCGAGCCTGCCTCGCTGGGAAGTGGAACCAGCGAAATCTGAGACTAAACAGACTAATCCGACTGCTCGCTCAGCGCCAAGTAGTGTATCGCAAGCTTACCATGACAACGTTGGTTTCTTTTCACATGCACCGTTCACACAGAGACAGAGACACAAAGAAAGCAATAATGTCCTGTCAGTTCCTCATATGACTTCACTTAAGCGTTTTTTAGTTGAGGCTTTTACAATAGTTTATTCTGCTGTTACCTTGGAAGTAACCTTATCTGTAGCTTTGTTTCCCTGTGTGTGTGTGTGTGTGTGTGTGGACACGTGCACACATGCACACACATTTCATTATCAGGCTATCTTGTGATCCATCTTAGGGTCTTCAATCAAACCTGTTGACTCATTTGTCAGCAGTCAAAACTAGTCAAAACTAGATTAATGTTTGAGTGTGTGTGAGAGAGAAAAAGAGACTGAGCGTAAGTGGAGTCTATTTGTAAAACATAACAAGCAGCTTGTACATTTGATTAAATTTAGTCCTTTATATCTCAAATGCATTCAGGCATAACTTTGGATCAGAGTGGGTATGTGTAACTGGTGATAGCACCGGCCAACAGAATAATCAAAGAAAGGACTATTTCAGTCCACTCACACTGTATAATCTGAGCTCAGCAAGCTGATATGTGAGAACTATAGACCTGTGATGCCGTGCCAGAGGAATGTCAAATGTCCACAAAGGCAGCCTCATCCAAAGCAGAGTCATGCAACAGGCATTGTTTCTCTTACTTGCTTAATATACTGATTTAGCAAGTGTTTGAGAGAGCGACTGACCGGCCATGTGAGTCGCAGCCAGGACAAAGTGGAGGTCCTCGTGATTTATGGCAGAACTGTCTGAAACTGCTGGGCCCTCACACAAAGAATAACTCCACTTGCATCACATCAAAGCATTTTGATTCACTTGAAAATTCGGTTGAAAAACATTAAAAGTTAGCTTATCTGATTTGAAATATGACACTACGATAGATTAAAAGAGCCGCGCAACATCCGGCCATCTATCCACCCATCCATTTTTCATTGCTCATTCCTATTCAAGGTCTTGGGAGGTCGGAGCCTATCCCAGCATGCATTGGGCGGAAGGCCAGGGAACCCCCATGGACAGATTTCCAGTTCATCACAGGGCTAACACACATACTAATGCACAAACACACAGCCATGAGCACTTTAGAGCCATCAGTAGGCCCTTTTCACAGCAACCATACTGACATGAAATAGGAGGTAGACACAGGTGATACTAATCACATTAATTAAGATTCTGTACCTAAAGTGTTAATTAATGTGATTAGTGACACCTAGGTTTATATACTATTTTATGTCAAAGTGGCCGCTGTGAAAAAGGTCTATTGACATGTCCTGCATGTCTTTGGAGCGTTGGAGGAAACCCAAACATGCAAACCCCACAACCAGGGCTAAGATTTGAACGTGGGACATTTTTATTTAAATTATTCTACAAAATGTGTTTTAACATTGTTTGAAAATTGTAGTGTGCTGGGTAGTTTTATCAGGCTCTCTGTACCCTGTGTGCATGACATCTGTGTGTTCTTGTCAAGCTGGACTGTACAAGGCAAATTTCCACTCTAAATAATCTATTCTATTCTATTCTTTTCTATTCTATAGGTAACAAGGCTACCCACAGAGATATTGTGCTGCCCCATACTCTGCAGCAGCTGGGTGTTTTTTTTCCTTTGTGTTTGAATTTAGCCAGGGATGAGGATAAGGGAAAAAATAAATATTTCAAAAATTAACGTCCTTTCAAAAAATGTTATTTACTTCCCATAATTAGGCCACGATAGTCAAGAGACAGCAAAGAAAAATGTTCCCATGGTTGTAACTCATGCAGTAAACTTCTAATAATCTTAGTCTGTGTCCTTACATGAACTGTTGCTGTTTGCCGTTTCAGCCCATTTCCATGTCATTATTTTAGCATAGTATTTTTACCTCTCAGCTCCCACTCACTCAGCTGCAGTTCAAAAGTGCATCCAGATTATGGGCCAGTCTGCACCACTGCAAAAATTTTGTCAGTGGCATTTTTCAGCATGGCAGTTTATTGTGTTTACATAGGAGATGATTTGCATTTTAAGGAAAAGAAACTACATGAAAGGGAAGATAACAAAGACCTACATAGGACTAATGTAATGACCCGCATCTTGCAGGTCAAAAGGGCAAACTTGACTACAAATCAGCATTTTGGGATATTTTTTTTGGCCTATATTAGAATTGCATTCTGTGAAGCAATTTTCAAGTCAGTATCAGTCAGTGAAAATATCAGAAAATATCCATGTGATGACACTTGAGATGTATTAAAAAACTAAAAAATGGACAGTGTTTTCAGTACAGTTTTTCGTGAGGTTGTTTGGGTGCTACAGTATGACACAAGTGAATTTCAATTTAGAGTAATTGCTGAAAGACTAGTTTCATGGTTGCCAGCAGGGATGTTGCAAGTTTTTTGTTGATAGTCTTTAAGACAACAACATGAGTAATCAGTGAGAAGATTGATGGGGTGGTCATGGATACAACAGCTTTTAATTATAATGAGATTTATTATAATGAATTGTTAATTTACGAGAATTGTAGCTAAGTTTAATGAAATGTGTGTGGATGTGTGATAAAGTGTGTTTGCATAGATGTGTGGGTTACGGAAGCCAAGAATGGCCGTACTTGCAATTGTGTTTTAACGGCATTATCTTGAGATCGCAAGTTAATTATTTTATTATCTTGAGATAAGAAACCTTGTTTTCTCATGATAACTGGTTAATTTATCTTGTTATCTTGAGAAAACAGAAGGCATATTTCTCGAGATAACAATAAGTCATGATCACAACTGATTTTAGTCTACGAGATCGCTGTCATGACTGTTAGGATTCATAACTGAACCACTCAGTGTGTTTTTTGCTCCCACTGTCAACTGTAAGGCAGCACTGCCTCCCAGACTGTGGTATTATTTTTATGTATTAGGTAGATGTTTTCCATTGGGATGAATACAGTATGTATATATCTATATCTATATTTCTATCAATGTATATTTCTATCTATCTATCTATCTATCTATCTATCTATCTATCTATCTATCTATCTATCTATTATTGTAATTGGTGCATCCTCTCTATTCAGAAATGGGATAAAAGCAACAAGTCAAGTGTGCATAGAATCCATCCTCTACACATTTTGTTCACACAGCAGTGTGAATGCAAACCCCAAGAAAAAAACATACTAATTCGACAAAACAATCCTACCTTTGGTGTAGAACAGACATCGGCCACAAATATGCCACCCTGATAACCCTGAACATGCCTGACGGTTCCAATCAACTACTAACGGAATTTAAATGGGTGCTGTGGGTGCCTGGCAGCCATGGTGGACAATGCAGAGAATCCTGTGGTATTAACTCGTATCCCTGAACATTTCACATGTTCCACTGCCAAGTTTGGTATTTCCTGTTGCTCTTGTATGGAACCCTCCCAAAACTGTTAATGCTGTATAGGATATAGCTGAAAATTCCCATAAACAGTATGCACCTGTAGGGTTGATGCATCATGGCAAATATGGAAAGAATTTTGTTGCTGCTTTGATTTTGATGCACTTACATGAGGTAATGTGAATTGGAAAATATGCCAAAAATCAGCTGAACCCTTGTTTTTTTCTGATGTCACTGGGAACTGCACTACATTTTCTGTAACCTGTTAGCTGTGATTTAGTAAACAGCCTCACTTTGTTTATTAGTTATTTTTAATTCATACCTACAGGATGGGTAGACAGTGTTTTCAAGATCGCAACCATGTTTTTTGAAAGTCAAGCTTCGACCCTGCAATCTACCTATTGAGAAACAACACAAAAGATAAGCATCACTGCCATATTTTAGTGCTTACCTCATGACACACTCCACAAAAAGTTGAATAACAAAATTACTTAACGGCGATCCACTAAAATTCCCAAATACAAAATGCTTTCACTCGGCCCACAAATGACTGCCAATCCAGTCAGGTAACCTTGTACTATCTCAAATGTTATGACCCAACCACAGCTGAGGCTATACTGAGATACAAAAAAAAGCACACCACGAAGTCACCACATTTTCAAGCTATGAAAAAAAAAGTTAGCAATTGTAACCAGAGGACTGAGGGGTGCAGCAACTTATTAAGACACCAATGCTGTGTACGATGAAAAACATCATCACATAATCTCACAACAATATTTCTTATTTCTAAACAAAATCCAAAACACGCACAAGAATTGTAACGTATGGGCCATCACCTGACTTTAAACACTCCTAGCATTGATTTCAGACACGCACAACTCAAAAAGGATCCCTGCAGTCGTTCCATGAAGTCAAAAGATAATTTGCTCTGACACCCAATTAACTAAGCTGAAAACATCGTCTTAACTTACCATTCGTCAGGCCTGTAGTGTCTTATATTTAGCCGATTTGGTTCTGGGGTGTGTTTTGGATGATTATTGTGCTGTTTTATAACTACAGATGATCATATTTCCTGTAGCCTTACAAAGTCAGCCCTCGCTTTGTTGTACTTCTGTCATCCTGCTGCTATAGCAACTGCTGCGAGGGCAAGGCGCACATCTCTCCTTGTGTGGATTTGGTCTTCAAAAACAAAAAAGCATCAGAAAGCATCAACAGTAATTTACTGTAATATCAGCAATGAGAGACTGAGAGATATAAAATAATGCCGGAGCAGCTGAAGCACCCTTTCAGTCCTTTCATCTTCACTTTAGAGAGATGTTTGCTTTAGAAATGGGTGACTCTTGTTGTAAAATCCCACATTTGTGTCAGTATGGGCTCATGTCAAAAGTAGTTGTAGTTAACATTAAGTTTGTAAGTTATCAGAAATCTTACAAACAAAGACTCAATGAGATTTTTAGAAGGACCAAAAGAAAATTTTGAGGAGGAGAGCTATTCTACATTCTGCCTTAGAAATCCACTGGGATTTTCACTTGCACAGGTTCTCTGGGACGCACGTGTCCCTGATAAATATTCCCATTTATATGCAGGTGAGAGAACAGGTGGATGCTAGTCTATTATTCCCTTGATTCATATTTCGTAAACAATACGTCACAGCTGATGGTGGAGATGGGGAGCAATCAAAATCTATTATTATATCAGCTCTCTTCCAGAACACCACACTAATAATAGGAGGCTGTGCTAATGCATCTTTCAGTGAAATTCAGAATTAAAAAGCTGCATTATTCATCGTTTGTAATCTTGGCAGAAAACCTGGGTGGCAAAAGTTAAGCCTATAATTTGGTGGTAAATGGGAGCCTTTTGTAAAATGTGAAGTGGGTTTAAAAATACTGAGTTATCTTTATGCTCCATTGTGGGATCTTTTTAGTGTACAATTATGGGTCTAATACAAATCATTTTTGAGACATTTACTTGCTGATAGAAAATAATTGCTTTCATCAAACACCAGATCTCATTCTAAATTAAGTCGTGTTTAAGAGCCATGCAAATGGAAACAGGCCATTTGCAACTTTAAAATATGTTTAAACCTCTGACCATTTATATGCTAAAAGAGTTCAAGAGTGAACAAAAACATGAAACACTTCAATCAGAAACAAACAAATCCATTCGTGGATGGGGAGCAATTACTAAACACATACAGCAATGTGCATAAATAAGGCATTTAAAAACACTTCTTGTCAGACCACAATATTTTATTGGATTTTTCATCATGACAAATTCTTTGTCATTTTCTCACACCTCTGCCAGCACTATTCATTAGCCACTAGACTAATTGCTAAGAGGGCAGCAAATTTCCCCTCTACTGACTTGTAATTACATTAATCATAAGAATTTCAAAGAAATATGTTCAAAGGGCAAGAACAGACAAGAAGTTTGTTTTTGTGAGTCCATACTCCTCTATAAGTTGTTCGGAAATTGCTCTGAATCAATTATCCATAATCCTGTTTTTGTTTTGTGTCTATTTATCTCTATATCTCTATTCAAGGCTGCCAGGTCACTGAACGCAATATTAGCATTTAACTGAAACGTATAGAGAATGCAAAGTGAAAGCACCAACAGACTTACATGAACACATATGTAGATCTATATTTATACACAATTGCACAGAAGCCCAAAATAACAATTACTATAATTGCCAGTGGCAAGGAGAACTAGAAGAGTGCACTCAGTAATGTGTAGATCTCTGACAAGCGTGTGTGTGGACACAATGTCTATATAAAGTAGATGGTTGTTTTTGTTATGTGCCCCAACTCGAGAGGGTGAGAGGGGTCTCCGATGATGGTTTTGATCTTGTCCCTCGTCCAAAGACAAGAAGATTAGTTAGAAAATTAAAAATTAAAAAATTAGTCCGCTGACGTGTGAAACAGCTGTTTTATACTTCATTTTTTACAGCTGTGAAACATCAGGCTATTTAACCTATTTTAACCTCCGCTTGATGACAGATTCCACCAGCCTCTGACACTTTTTACAGTGTTATTCTCCCGTGTGTCTGCTCTGTGTTCTGCTGACTTTCTTCATCAGCAGTGTGTTTTATAAACTCGCCCAGAAAGCACAATGCATGTCCTGGATTTTTTCACCCGCAGTCAGAGTGAACATGGCCACAATAGCATAAAATAAAGAGCCAGTTAGGATGATAGGTCCAGTAGTATGAGAGTAGAGAGTGATGGTCGAGCAAGCTAGAAAATGAATGGAGTGCAAGAACAAACGTTTTTCAAAGTTTTTGAATCACTGCAAACACAAGAGGTTCTTCTTTGCACAATCATAACTGTGTACAAAACATTTTAGGCTGTTAGGACCAGTAGATTCAAATTTAGAGATGTACAAAATAGCTATGAGCAACTACAGTTACTTATTGACAGAATCTATTTAAAAAAAAACAAAAAAAAAACTCATGTTTAGATGAATTGCTATTAAGTAGACTGCAGAAGCACAAGAAATATTCTCAGCACAGCAGGCGATATAACCAATCTCCTCTTTTTCCCCAGTAACATTTTCATGGCTCTTATCTTAACCGTAAAACAATCCCTCTCTTTCTCTTTATCTCTCCATCACATGCCTGTCCCCCTCCGCTGCTCTATCTCATGCCACTCTCTCCTCTCAGTCTTCCATTTGAACATTTTTATGACGGCACCCCGTTCCCCCCCAGCTTTTGGCTGTGATGCACCGTTGAGTCCTCTAATCTCCCCAGACAATCTCAAACCCCATGCAGATAATCTACAGCACCATTCATTTTACAATTACAAGAACTAGTCAAAAGGCCAAAGTCATTTAACTTTATAGCCAGCCACATACTTAAGGCTAGTTAGGTCACTGCTACAAAACAGAGCTGATACTTTTTTTAATCATACGATCTTGCAAGTCAACTTTTGCCCTCTTGGTTTATATGTCCTACCCTATCATGAACAGGCTGATGGAATAGGACCATATTATATGAAAATCGACAGTGAAAGTATTATTCTGTAATTAACCTCTAAGATCTGGATACAGAGTGTAGCAACTAACAAAATGATGAACTTGAGAAAACTTGTCCTCCTTTTAAAATAACTGTCTCCTTTTTCTTGTTTATCACACTATTTAGCCTGTCTTGTTTGAAACCTGCTTATGGAGTATGACAAAATGCTGCAATTACATGTAAAAGCTCTTCACTACACCCTGAGTGCATTATAAAGAAAACAGCCCACTATTCTGTGGTGAAGGGAAACTTGTCCCTGTTGCAAGAAAAAAGGCAGAGCTTGATGTGTGGTAACTTCTTGAGGTTGTGAACAGATCACCCAAGACATCAGTTCTTGTTTCCCATGAACCGTTTTTCAGAGAGTAAGGGAATGAGCAAAGTGCAGGGGGGCAAACCTGAACTGAAAGACCAGGGATATGTGCTGTGAGAGGGGAAACAGTAAAGGGCAGCAGCTAAAGACAAATCCAGTGCCACAATCACTCACTCATTGTCCCACTTCAAAAATATAACAATACCCATCTGCCATTGCTCCAGGGGCATTCCACACACAAGAAGTTGACCAAGAATCCTCCAGCCGCCACCCATCTGAATGGAAAGAAGACTGTTAACTTATATTAGTGGGTAAGTATGTCAGTAAGATATGGGAGGCAGACGCATTCCACTACCAACCAAAGGGACATCTGTCAGCGGTTCTTTCGTAATATGCATCCTTGTACGTTCTTTTGTTCTCGCTTGGCCCATTTTACGCAATATGTAATCACTGAAGCTCGACTCCAAAACAATAGATTGCACGGATGGATGACTGACAAAGATACGTGAGGTTTATTTGCCACCCGAGGATGCACTGCAGGGTGACCTGTCTGATGAGAACAAATGATAAGCCCCAAGATTCATTATGAGACTGACGCATCAAGTCTGAGCAACAGTGTAGGGTTTTTCCAAGTGTTTCGTGTTCCAGGCCCCGAGATCACTTTCATTTAGCCACAGACCACCATTTGCTTTGATATGATATGATATTTTGGTTTGTGTAAGTATTGTTTAGATGACATGCTTGAAGAATGACAATTGGCAAATTAAATTGTAGAGAATTTAAACTCCAGGGGTCCTAGTTTTCAACAGATCCATTTAAAATGAACAGCTGTGTGCCTTAATTGATTGTGTTATCTACATCAAACAAAGGCCCTCTTAAAGTGAAAGGAAACAGCGAATCACACCAAACCAAACCAAAAAAATTGGGTTCTCCCTAAATGAGAACGTTCCCTCCAAGACAACTTGAGAAGAACTTTGTCCACAAAGTCACAAGCAGCAACTTGGAATTCTTGGATTTGATAATAACCCAGTGATAACAACTTAGTTTCATCCTATGAGAAAGTGTTGGTCCCTGAAGTCTCTCTCCATGCCAGGTAGAGGCCCTTCTCTTTCCTTTAGTAATACACGTGGAAGGCTGTGGCAGCATAGGCGGTCCACAGTTCCCTAAAAGGTAAGCAATGTTCTTTGCATGCAGCAAAAATAGGGGATCAGTTAATTGCTACTATCTTGGGCGAAGCCTCGAACAAAAATCATGCTCAATTGTTCTTACTTCCATGACATGATTAAAAAATAGGTCAGCAAAGTCGTAACTGGTTTTGCAAGTCAAAAAAAAAAAAAGAGTTCAAGCACAGTGTGAAATTCTAGCTCCACATCCAGGCAGTGAGAGGCAGCTACAGAATGGAAAACACTGGCCATTGCACTCCCTTCCTTCTCTTTCAGATGGGACCATTTAAAAAACAATATTTTCTTTGTTGAAAGCAAGGCCATGGTTTTCCAGTCTGCCACTCTGTGTCTGCTCTGTTCAGTCTTTTATTGATGCTCTTTTATCATTTTGCTTGTTAGTTCCCCCCGTGCATATGTGGAGCCACAAGGTTAGAGCTCGTCTCTGAGTGTGTGTGTGTGTGTCTATGTCTGCATGTGTGTGTGTGCGTGCGTGCAAATCAGGGAGAGTACTTGCAAAGGTGACTGACAAAGAAAGGAGTGATTCATCCTTTTGCTCAGTTGAATGCGCAAATCCATTTTAAAATAACTCGTCCTTTCCTCCACCACCCCGCTCGCACAGCCCAGGTCTTCCCACTACAAACATACTGTAATTTTCATCTGTTATGACACATTTTCCACAAGAGACGATGTATTATACCCATATTATGAGTTTATCCACTTAACAAAGAGAACCTCAATAGATATTAACCCAGCACTCTCTCCATTGTTAGTATAAATATAGCACAGCTTAAAATAAAAGTATATACTGTGTGTCTGGTTTTCTGCCCACACTGAATAGTATTTTTTATTTGACAGTCAAGATATCTGCACTTTTATTTCACCAAACAGACTTCCTTCCGACTCTAACCTTAGAGCTGTCTTTTCAATTATTACTGTTCTGATAGTAGGATGACAATATTAATACATGTTGGAAAACTTGGCTGCTGCAGGTTTGTCCCCGTCATTAGACATTAACACTGAATAGAAAGAGAACACGATGTGCAGTAAGGGAATAAAACACCCACGCTACCTTTATTTTTATAGGTCACATCTATCAAGATCAAAGAATTCATTTAGGCCCCTTTTTTGTTAAGTTGTATGGGCAAAGCTGCTTCTTTAGATTTAGAATTTCTCCTTCCGTGAACCTGTTGCCTCTGCTTGTTATTGAATACTGAATGGAAATTGTAGGCATAAAACTAGCAGTAATTTAAGACTGCACATCTGTGCACCTGCAGGAAATCAGGCAGCTTGAAGTAAAAGAACATCTCTCTAACATCTCTCTAATTACCAGATTGGTCTCCGGTTTGATAGTTTCATTCAGGCAGGTTCATAATGGGTTTCATTAAATGCAGCCCTCTGAAGCAGTCTCAGGATCTTGACAGCTCTGTGAGGACTTGAGCAGGAATCATGTTTCACATTGAGCTAGGTTTAGGTATTGAGTATCAAACATCTCAACTTTCTTGTATGTAACTATGTATGCATACAGTATGTACAGAAGCTCCCACACGTGCACAAACATACATATGCATGCAGCACACTCACAGGAGTCACATGCGCACACACATTTTTCAGAGGTGTGAATTGTAAGCAATGCTGTAGTAGTTGATAGTTTTGTTCCAGACTCCAGGAACTCAGCAGACCAGCCAGACCTGTTCATGTGTTTCTATTCCTGCCTGCTGGCTGCTCACATACTGTTCTAGGCCATAAATACTTTACTGTACCCTTCATAAAGAGGTTGTGACTGATGGATTTACTTTGTCAATAAGCCAATGATGCTTAAGTCAAACTGCAAGACTCTCTCTGTTGTGAAGGAGGCCCATGTTTATGCAATATACTCAAGCTCTTGAATCAGCAGAGAGAGACAGTTTATGTTTTGCCTTTGTTTGAAGTGGACCATCTTGACCATTGTGTAGTCAAACATTCAGTCATGCAGCCATGAGAAGACAGTTCTTCACTGTACCTGAACCAAGCATTTCTCAGAATTTTCTGTTTTTCTTTTTTCTTTTCTTTTCTTTTCTTTTCTTTTCTTTTCTTTTCTTTCCAGTCAGTTGATAAAAGAAAGAAACTCTGTTCAGCAATTGAGGGACCGCCTCTTGTTTCTTTCATTTCAAACCATTTAAATTTGATTATACCAAAACACTTTAGGGAACAAATGGAATGTAAATGCTTGAAAAAGGCCTGAACTCACAGACAATGAATGTGGACATTACTTCTGCACTGCAAAATCACCTAAAGGAGGTGCTTGACCTTCTGCATGCTTTCCAAGACCTATCCTGATTTTAAAATCACTCATCATAGTTCTTTGAGTATTGCCATGTGATAAAAAGGGAAGTGGTCTATGGTATAAATAGTCTGTCTGTCTGGTGGTAATTCTGTGCTTATGCTGTCCTAGTCTGAACTGCCACAGCCAGGAACACTCAGGGGTACAAGGTTTCATTTCATCCGTATGCATAGGGCATCTGCTGGCATGGAACTGGCAACATGTGCCTGAGAACAGAGAGATAAGAGCTATAACACTCAAATACAAGTATGCATGAACGTAGACATACCAACACCCAACCAGGAGCCGTGCTTGCATACATAGGCAGACACCATGCACACATATGTGCATTTAAGGCATTTTAATGAAACTGTCACTGGGCTGTGTCTAACACTTTGCATGCAGCACGTCCTCATCAGCCTTGTGTTGAACTGCAAACTCACCACTCAGCAACACCATGTGACTACAAAGGCTGCTTACACACATGCTCCTCTGATCCATCATTTGTAAATGGTCCATATGAAATGTGGGTATGAGCTGTGGCTTTTTATTAAAGTGCTTTTATCACATGATATCAGTCAGCTTATATAAGCACATGCACTCCTGCCCGCATGCACATGCCATGCATACTCTTATGCAAAAACACAAATACTGCATTTGCATCAAAGGGCCCACTTATATGCACAAACACCAAGTTGACAAATGCAATGCAAACTTTTTGAGAACAACTTTGCAAGAAGGCATGAGTACTTTTTATATTTGATATGCACAATGTCTCAGTCAGTACTAAACCTCTGAATCACTAATGAAATACTGGCAGCATTGTATCTTGTCATGGGAGTTACACAGAATCGAATTCTCTTTGGATAGATGCATAGGCACAGTTGAAATGGCTGTCATCCCTGGTGCTTATGAGCTCCATTGAACCTGATCCTCCACAGAGCCCGTGTGTATCAGCTTTTTTTTTGGCAAGGAAACTCAGTTGGATCCAGCGTCCACATGAATTCCCAGATAACAGAAGTTGCCCTTGTTTTTAACCAGCTGATTTGCTCATCCTAATCACCAAATGTTTGCCTTCAGGGAGCGATTGCACAAAATTTGCCCCCTCATCTTGTTCTTTGCCCCTGTCATCCTCTGTGTTTCTCTCTCATAGCACTTCTCTTTTATTTCTCCATCCATTGAAGAAGAACCTGTCTCACGCTGGCGGCATGGCACTCAGCTGGGTTCACTACCCATGCATTCCCACACAATGCTCGTTTAGGACCCCTGTGACCACAGACCTCATTAAGGTCCATCCATCTGCCTGCGACACTGTGTATGCTTGTGAAGCTTTGAACCAGCTGCTTTGCACATTCTTTTCACTAAAAGTTCGCCTCCATGCAACAATGGCATAATGTTCCACCTCTTTCTCTTTTATGCATATCTATCTATCTATCTATCTATCTATCTATCAATCTATCTATCTATCCATCTATCTATCTCATAAAGAGTCTGACAAACTATTCGACCTTCCTCTGAAAAGGGTAAAAGAGTATTGTATTTGAGGGTTATGTTGGTGAATCACTGTTGGTCAACAAAACAAAGTGAGCAAAGCAATCACTACTTTGACCAGAATTCAATGGGAAACCTTGTGCTTTTGCCCTCACAGAGGTTGACCATGGTGCCCCCGCTCTCTCATCCGAGCCCGAGCAATATTTCTCCTCTTTCCTCTTCAAGGTTTGTGAGTGGTCCAGTAATGATGGGCTTCCATATGACCATGGGAGAACGGCATAACAGAGGAACATGGTAAGGTATTCAGGGGGCAGTGGAGCACTTCCACTAACAGCCAGGGCTGCTGTGATAATTATATCTGTAGAGGGGACAATCTGGAAAGGTTATTTCCATCTGCTGAAAGGCTTGTGGGCTGGCTTCCTTTTGTCCCACGTGGAAAGAGGGTGGGAGAGAGGGAGAGAGGCAGAGAGGAGACATTGGCCTAAAGGAAAATTCCACCCTCAGATATCTTACGCTGTTAGATATACAATTTGTGATGTTCTGTGATTACCAGGAGTTATTATGAAGAGTTGTAATTTACTTTTCTGTTGTACCCTCTTCCCTCAGCCTGCCTCATTGACTTCAGTCAGTGATTTCCTACAATTCCCAAAAAGATGTTCAACAAACCCCAGAGCAAGTGTGTGGATTTGCTCTTTCAATCAAAGTTGAGCATATGCGCTTATAAATACAGCTATCTAGCCTGATAGTTGTGAACCTTCATTCATGTCTATGATCAAAGCCATGATCCTTGCTTAAAATACAAGATGTGTTGTAGCTGCATTGCATCAACGTCTACTGAGGCTACTGTCAGTTGAGAAATTGGTACTTCTGCGTCTGTGATGTATTTCTCCCTGTTTGATTGCTGGGCACTGAGGCAAAATGACAAAATCAGGCAAAAACCACATCCAAACCAGGTTTTTACCATTGATGTTTTAAAGCTTGTGTATAGAATAGCAAAATTCATCCAAAAATTTAACTAATACAGCTTCCCCACCCCTCCCACCTGAGATTGAGTGCCTCCTCCAAGTCACTCCCAGCCACATGCGGTGCAACGGGGGAATAGGAATTTGTGAGCTGGCTCCCGTCTCTGCTATTCTGTAGCTACAGTAAGCTAAGATAAAGTATCATGGCTGCAGTAGGCTAATCCAAGTTTGTTTGGGAAGGGGACGCGTGCACAGCAGCTGTGCATGGTGTGTGTGCACTAGATGTGACTGGCACTGAGGTAGTGACATCTTTGTATTGTAAGGTGATTAGTTGATTGATTTACTCTAAACTGATTTTAACAAATGAGATTACAGCCCCAGGATCAGCCCGGGAGACCCTTTTTTAAAAAAATGTAATTGCATTTAATTTGGCTCACACCATATGTCTATAATTGTGATTTGTCAAAACTGTGAAGACAGATTTTGTAAGCACAGTAGAATAAAAATGCAAATATTGAGCTTACAAATATCCAACAGCTGTTTTTTGTGGCAGTGTTGAAGTGTTTTAGTGTGTATTTTTCCTTTAATGCTGGGTCTAATTTTTCATCGTTACCTTGCATGACAGTTGCATCAAAATTAGATGCAAGCAGTTTGATCAACCGTATCAAAGATGTGTTGCTACAGCTTGAAGAGTTTTCACTAATAGGCTGCTTTGATTGCTGATGTTAATTATGTTGTATGTATATGTATGTATTATGTCTTCTAATATAGAATATTACTTCCTGTGAAATGCATCATCATGCCTATAAACTACAACATGCAACATGTTTTGTCCATCTCAATGCATTTTAAAGCACTGTGACTTCTACAAATAATTACTTGTTATGGAAGATGGTTCAGTGTCATCAATTTTCACATGCAGTTACCAGGAGTTTTGTACATAATAGTGAACCTCCATGCTGTGACATTTGCTGTGAAACTAGTGAAAAGGTTAATGATATGTGTAACAAATTGTACGGGACTTAATGAGCAGAGGTCCTTTGCCATGCTATTTCCCTGACCCATCAATGCAGTTTGATCTGCTGATTCATAAAGCGAGAGTTGGAGATAATGAGGATGAGTTGAGTGGACACCGGATGATAATGAGGTGTGATGCAGAGATACAGTGAGGACGAGATGAAAGCCTTTAAATATCACAGCCAAGTAATTGGAAACAGAATCAAAGCAGTGTCTCTGAAGCACTGTTTGTCATCACACTTGGGAGATACTGATTATGTTGTCTTTAGCAATATCAGAAGAGACAAGATCTATTGTTCTATCTATTATTCCCTCTTTAAATGAAGAGATTCAAACTTTAATACAGTGTGCGGCCAGATTAACTTTTCTTTCCATGTTTCTAGCTGTACTTCTGAGTCATGAAAAGAAAGCATCTATAGAATAACTGCACTTACTGCTCAACATATTTTAAAAGTGAAGCCAGTAGATCGCTCATTGGCATCAGGTAAGCAAGCAAACATTTAAACACAGCTGTTCATTATACAACTAACCGCTTCACACTCTAAGTGCTGCATTATATAATCATTTTATGGGCATGTCACTGTGTATTACAGCACAACACGGTATGTATCTGTCATACACTGATTAACTGCATGTGTAGAATGTTATCCATGTTTTCCATCAGTGTGATGTAATCAGACCAGGGTCAAAGAAAGTTTGTAACTAATTAGCTCTTTTTAATTGGGCTGGATAGATGGCAGCAGCCATAGCTAACTACCAGCCCATAGGGTTAGGCTGCCTGTTCAACAAGATAAACAAGTTAAGCAATTTGGAATGCATATTTGCCAGTCAGAGCAAGTGATGCCTGTAGGTATGGCAATACCTGTTGTGTACTGTTGGTACTAGTACTGAAATTAATTCCACATTTCCCATGCACTTCATTGCTTCTTGTGGCAGAGTCTTTCCATAGGCCTTTCAGTTGTTCCACAATCTAACATTGCAAGAAACTGTGACAGCTTGAGCTCCATTTGTACTTTCTGTCTGTTTTGTGCTGTTAAGCAATTCACAAATTTCCTCAAAATCTAAACCGGGGTGCAAAATATAAACTGCAAGTAGAGATTGGCAGAAACTTTTTTTTTTTCATGTCTCACTGAGGTCTGTAAGACACATATGGGACCTTAGGAAAAGCAAGATTCAATCCATCTGTGTCAGGTAGAGTATTCATTGATACTGATAATTTGCTGCTACTGTTCACAAGCCTGTTACAAAGTCTTGGCAAACAGTCTTTGATGTGGACTCTGGTCTTTTGGCTTGATTTTTAATGAGTTCCTGACTGTGAGAGTTAGTGAGTGAAAGTGCAAGGAATAAGGCAAGGTCAGAACTTCCGCTAGTTAGTGAAAACTAGGTGCACATAGCAGCATTGAATATTAGATTGTTTGAGCTATTTCAAGATTTAGAATACTGTTCCATGATTGATCGTTTATCTGACACTATCTGCTCAGAGTAGGTATTTACTATTTGACCCAGGATTGGATGCGATGCACACAAGTAGGGGATGAGGTTGTAGTTCCCTTCTGCAAAGTCTGACCAGACAGGAAACACTGTTTCCCGGCCTGGGGTGTTTATGTTGAAAACAAGAGAAAGGGGTGGGTCAAGGAACTGACTGCGGCCTAGAGGAAATAAGCTTATGGAAGAACTGATGAGAAAATGATGGGGCGAATAACTTTTGCACGGCATTATAAGATGGGCAACATAATACATACAAAGCCTCAAGAAGAATTTTTTATTTTTAACTTACGGAAATATATAGAGCCTCTTCCTGTTCACAAAATGTAATGTGTTCTAATATGTAGGTGTCTGTGTGATTTCCTAGAAAAACATATGCTTCCTTATTAGATGCAGTGTCTATGTTTTGGACATGTATCACCAATGTATCACCAGTTTCTGGAAGGGTAGTTAACATTGAACTTGTCAAGTTCATCTAGTTTTGATATGTCATTAGAAGACCAATGACATTCATGAAACTTATTCACCATTCACTGACCATGCATTGAACCCTGGGTATTTGCTTCCAAGTATTGAGATACTGTGTCGGTTATGAAAGCGCTTTGGTCTGTGAGAGACAAGTTGGTCATACAGTAGGTGTTTCCCAGCTGTCACTACCTTGGCCAACACATGTGAGTGAGCCAGTGATTTATGCAGTGGAAAGATTGGGGTTAGTATGTTCTGCATGTGAGAAGCATGTGATGGAAGAACCAGCTTCAACCAATAATCCATTTGCCAAAACCCACGCAAAAGATGTGTAACTGTCCTGCTACACTCAGTATTGTAACTATAAGGCATAACTGAAGTACTGTTTTTTTCTAAAGTAGATATACAAATACAACGAAACAACAATGCTGCACAAATGTAGTTATTTTTACTTAGGTATTTAAATGACACATTTCTACATTGACTGATATTAAACTTTTAACAACAAATATTATATTGAACCTCTGAAATTAAAAATGCATGCTTTATGACCGAGTTTTGTTCAAACCCACAATGTAATTTTAAATTGTCGTGGAACTCACAAGGTCTCCAAAGATACCAAATATGTCCTGCTGAATTGCAAGGAAATGTGTATAAAATGATGCACAAGACATCTAGACATTTTCTATTTGATGTAATGGTGCAGCCATAAAACAATGGCGACTTGGGTTTGAATACTTTACTCAATATCAGTGTGATGTTGTTTCAATGAAGTGTTGCAACCAGCAGATACAGAATATGTATGAGACATTGTGGTGCAATATGGAAAAATGTGATTTCTCTTTGAAGCAACTTAGGAGGAAATTTAAGGGAAAATCAGAGTCCAAGGGGTTGATAGTGTAGAGAATCTAACAAGCTACATAACTACCTATTGCAACTTCATTATTGCACAGGAAGAAGCAATTTTATACACACTGAATGAAGTGGCCATTTAAAACAGCTTTCAGGTCTGACTCTGAGACTAAGTTTCATTTGAGATTTATTGGATTTGAATTTGAGGAGAGGAAGGTGTAGAAGAACTGAACAATAGTTTCATTGTGCCAGAGTTTTATAACATTAATCAGGGCTTTGCTTCTCTGTAGCATGTCAAAAGCTTATATGTTTGTAGAAGTTAACAGTTTGTAGATTTATGAATTAAGGCCAGCAGTGCTTCTTTCAGGCTTGATTTTTATCCCAAGTCCCTTTTTTATGACTAAATTCATAAAAATAGTAGTTTCAAGGACTACATATGCATGACGGTGCTTTAGAACTCATCCTTGTTTCTGCTAGGAACAAGGAATTTGCTGTTTTAATCAGTACAAGTTAACACTTAACAAGAACCAGCTAAAAGGTCAGTTCACACAGATTAAAATAAACTAGTTCACCTTCATAGTTCACAATTTTGATATGCGAACTAAGTCCATGTTCATTTCTTCCATTTTTAAAAATGAGCTGCTCTCATCATTCACTCGTAAATATTTCCGAAGACTGGTGAGACACTTCAAGTCGATTTTTCTTTTCAAATTCGAGGCAGCTCATGTTCTGACTTGATTTTTCAGACCCAGCGGGCAGTTTGCACAAAAATGTGCCATTTTTTCCATTGGAATCTGTACTGGTTTGTTCATAAAACTCATTCAAATATTCGTATGGGCAGGCTTCAGCAGTGCCGGTAACTACATTGTCTGAACTTGCACCGGCCATGCTGCATGCCGGTTGCTGTATAGCCTAGCCTCAGGTGCTGTAAAACAGTGCAAGAGCCATTAGTAGCAAACAGATACATTCAGTTCACCATTCACCAAAAACATGAGCACATGCAAGGAATGCACAACACTGCATGACATTTGTACATCTCTTTGCATTTTCTTTTAATACCTGACGAAGGTCTACAATTGAAATCTTGTTGTTTGCTTGTCTAATAAATATTGAGCAAGTGAAAGACAGTGTGTGGGCTCTTCACTTTCTGGTTACATTCAATTCTCATAAATGTACATAATTTTTGCTGCCTATCATTAGCACATTTTTAGCTCCTATGTTTTAAGTATCGCACATCGGTGTTGGCTACATTATCCTCACATCTCTACAGTGAAATAGCTTGATGTGTTGTTGTCTATAAATACAGCAGTACACAGCATTCCCTCCATTTTGCGTGGTTATAAAATCTTGCCCACACTTCCTTTGTAAATCAGCTTCTGTGGTCATTCATGATTAAGATCAATGCCCTGACCAATCACTGAAAAGTCCAAACTCGTCCAGGGAGTGTCTGTAATGAGGAAAGATGAGTTTTGTAACAGGAAAAAGGAGGATGAAAGGCCACAGTATCTGATGTGTATTAATTAAAGCTCTCAAGCTTTGTCTGTTGTGTGGCCAGGATTTGTATTAATTAAAGCTCTCTCTCATAGAGCAGTATTGATCATGTCAGTGTAAGGAATGATAGTCGCTCTCATTAGGATAAACCCACAGAGCCTGGTTGTTGCTTGCTAGTCCAGGCCATTGTTCAAGCCCTCCCAATCACAGCCTGTGTAGAACAAGGTCAGAAGGACCAAATATGGCATGAGAAGGGTCACAACATGAGCATTTGTAATTAGTTTACACACAATATGTTAGGTCTTCTTCTCAATGGCTGCAGAGGGATTTCTCTACGCCTAAATGAATATAATTTTCTTACTCTAATCACAGAGGACTCATCTTTGTGAGGTCCGCAGGGTAAACAAAGGTGAACAGCTGGACTGTTCTATAGAGGCCCGTGGGACTGGTACATTAGTCGCTACTTAAAGGAGTTTACAATTTTACAAGCTCCTTTCTGCTGGTATCACTACAGAAAGACAGGATACTGAGAATGGTAGTTGCATTTCAAATGTTCAGTTTGTGGTGACGTGCACATTCAAAGGGAATGGCAGCTTGGGCCGTACATGGGGTTCCTCCATGCTACCGCAGAATTAGCATCACTTGGTATATGGATGACTCAGACTGTTTGCACACAAGGAGCGGTCACATCTGATCTTCCAATCTCCTCAGGCTGTACCTGAATCTCTGGTTCCCTTATGCTAACTTTGAGTTTGTGTTTACAAAAAGACAAAATGGCAGATTTTAGGTGGGTTTTGTTTACCTTTCTGTTTTGATGACCCACATAGATTAGGTTGTTTGGAAGGTTTATAGTTTAGAAGAGAATAATCCGCATGTCTCTACCATGTGCTTTTTGGGATTAGCTGATATGAGCTTTCGGGAAATAGTGATTTTAAAGTAGATGTAGCTCCACTAGCCAACATTCATTGTTTGTTTTTACTTCTAACCAATGAGCACATTAATCCATGCAAGTCAGCTGTCCGACTTGGAGGAAACTATGGGCACATCAACTGTATAATTCTACTTGACTTGGCATGGCTTTTATATTCTTAGTCATTTTTTGCGAACAGCCAGTTCTTCAATGGAGTGCCAAGATGGCACCAGCCGTGGTTGCTAGGTAATCTCTGATGTCATCAGAAAGCCATCTAACAATGTAAGGACAGTACAGTCATGACTTCAGGGTAGATTATACTCCCCAGCTGATCAACACATGCTTTGAAGATTATCATTCAGTCGTTCTGAGGACACAACCCTTTCTGAAAATCAATGTCTGTTGGTAAAGTAATATGAAAGGCTGTAGGGAGAGAACTAAGAGGTAAATTGTCCATGAAACGAACGCTACAGGTCTTAAAAACTAGATGTGGGACCCACTGTGAAGGCATAAGTGCTTGCTTTGTGACGTAAAGATTAATAATAAATCTGATTGTGCATATAACATAGGCATACTGCACAATAAAATTTAACGATGTCCTTAAGTTATAGATCGTATGATAACACCACACTGCAGTCTTCATAGTGTTTCAGCGTATCACAAGTCCTCCTCTTGGAACTTGCCAGTCATTTCTTATCTCAATATTTCCACAGGGATAGGTACCAGTACCACAAATGACCCCTCTGTTCTTTCCACTAAGTGCCCACTCTCCTTACACCCTGTGGCAAGACTATATAAGGTCCTTTGATGGTTGTGTGCCTCATGGTTTTATGTATCTTTAATTTGGCATGATATAACACTACCTCACTTGTCTCAGTGATACTCCAGCATGTATCATCATATGTCTCTTTGGCTGATAAAATAAGATTTAGTGATGGTAGGGGTGTGTGGGGTTTCCTTGTTCATACCTTGGTTAGACAGTGGAGTCCTGCACAATGCACCGCTCTACAGGATTTTCCCCACAGGAGCCAACATTAGGAGCTAACTGGAACCCTTAGGGGAGGATTTACAACAGCGTGTGCCCTGGCAGATACGTGCCCATGGATGAATACTTCCCACTCCTAAACACGTCATCCGCTGGGGCATGTGTGGCAGTGTTTGTACTAACTGTCGTACGTCACAGCTCTGCTAAATGAGGTTTCCAATTACCCAGGCCCGTGGCTACAGTCAGGGTATAATGTGAAACTGTGACTGTATCCTTTCCCTGTCCACATAAGGAGAGTAACCAGTGCTGCGCTCAGCGTGCCAGTCTGAAGCTATGACAGACAAATGACAGGCGGAAATATAACACAGGATAAATGCCAACAGTGCAAAGGTAAGCGTTCACCATATGGACGCCTGGTATTTGAAATGACCCTTCCACCCCCTCCCCCATGCAAAACAGGATAGCAGATTTTGATAAGGCACATGTGGACACTATACCTCTGAGTCCTGAAAGCATGTTTTAAACCTTAAATTTGACACACAGTAAGACGCTCCATTTCATGGATTTTTTCCTTTTCTGTCCTTGTCTCATCTTTCTCTTCCTCTCTGTCT